>JAOWBW010001342.1:0-32348 GCA_026119855.1 Campanula takesimana
AGGGATTGCAGGCTCCCCCTCAACGCCGGACTCCCTCTCAAATGGAGCCTCAGTTCCATCCAGGCTAACTCCTAGCCTATTCAAGGTGGCAGTTTGAGCTGCTTCTCGAGCCCTTGAAGCTGCGGCTTGATCAGCTATCCCACCAGCATATGGTTACCAGCCTTATTGAGCCGTGCCTCAAGATAGGGTCCTCTTTGCACTTCAGGTAAAGGATCAGCATTCCATACTTCCTGTGCAAACCGCCATCCAAACGCGGTTCTGAAAGCATCAAGCTTTGCAGCACCATAGAAGGTCTTCTCATTTGGTTGCACCCATTCAGCTTTGTTTGCCACAGAAGCTTTAAAGATCACAGAATCCTGATGAAGAAACTTCGTTAAAAGTCTGCAGTGAGTTCTGATCTTTGTTTTTTCCAGCGGCTTTGGCAGAAGTATGGCGGTTTAGGGCATTGATCATTTCTTTCATGATGATCCTTAGCCAGTGTAGTTTCTTCCCTTTGTAGATAGCCACGCAGTAGTTGTACTGCTCAGTAGTGAAGTTGTTGTGATTGCCATTTTTGCACATCACTCCTGTGTCTACAAGATCACACAACATGACTATTACCTCTCCAAACTCCTTCTTAGGGGTGGTCTTAGTGTTGAAGACAGAGACCCCCAAGAGCTCTAATGTGGTTCGGCTGACTAACTCTGGTTTGATAGAAAGGATTCCAGAATTTTCTAGTCCAGCCAAGATTGCAATCTTTGACACAGTTAGAACCACTTCCATTTCTCTGACAGTGGATTTAATGGAGTTTTTAGTCTTAACTTCCCCAGACTCTAAATCTCTGATTTCTTCACCTTTACCATTCAACAGAGGTGCCACACAAACAATCCCATTATCAAAAAATTCTGCACAAAGCTCTTTGTCAAACTTCGGTTCATCCAACTGAAACAGAGGCAGCAATTTTGACGATTCAAGTAGGGCAAGCAGTTTTCTTCCAACTGCATCAGCTTTGAATTCGTCTTTAATGATTTGGGATCTAGGAATAATGTTGGATTCATCCTAAAAATAATCAAAGTTAGTAAGAGTTTGACAAAACCAATTTGAGTAAACATGATCAGTTTGAATGAAATACCCAAAATGCTACTAAGGAATCCTAACAATGAACGGGTGGTTAAAAGAGGACAGGGGTAAAAAGGTAAAGACCCAATAAGAGACTATCAAACGGCGGAAATGAATAAAAATTTGAAAAAAAATTGAATGCATGAAGAACATGATGAACAGGGGGATAAACATGCAAAACAAAAACTTAACCAAAACATGAAAGAAGTATACCAAAAGATTCGAAAAGAGCAGATACTAACAAAGTTCTAAAAGAACAAGTTCAAATAACAAACCCAGAACATAGTATCAAAAAAAATACGAAAGAACACCCGAAAACCCAAAAATCAAAATTGCTCAAAAATTGAACAAAAGACAAGAAATAAACATCAAACCCAGCATATATGAACATATGTAAGCATAATCAACCAGAAATTGAACGAAAAAGCAAGGAAAAACATTAGAAGACGAACAAGATTTTACGAACAACAATGGCGGAAAAAGATGAAATGCTAGAGAGAAGGGTTCAAGAAATCATACCATATCGCCTTTGGATGTTTTAGATGTAGATGGAGCAGAAGGATCGGATGATTTTTTAGGTGCCATTATGAAAATTTTGATGAAGTATGAGAAATTTTGGAGGTAGAAAACAGAGTGCAGAAGAGAGAGGGAGAGTGAGAGTATACGCAAATGAGGAAGAAGGTAAAGAGGTAAAAAAAAAATAAACTTTGTCTTTTATACTCAAATAACTGTTCCTCGGGTAATGGAACGACGAGAACGGCGCACGATGGTCTCCAGTTGGCGTCCCACGTCACATAGAATTTAATGCGGCAGAGATAATTACAAAAAGGTCCTTATAATTGATATGACATAAAGTAGGGACTGAAATGCAATTTCATACCTGAGCAGTTTGACTGCGCAAACCGACCTACCTTATTCTTCAGCGGTTTTCATGAAACTGATGTCTCTCTAATTTGATGGCGGTTTATATGTTTAAACCGAATGACTTTGCTTTCTTGTCGGTTTTGAAACGAACCGATTTCATTTATTTTGATTCGTCAGTTTGATGGAATATCTTGTGCCGAACCATCTATTGATGCGGTTTCAGTGATGACAGAACCGGGCACTAGATGACTTTTCTAAGCATAGCCAAAACACTTAAACAAAAGATATTAGAAATAATTATATATAGATATGATATCTTAAGTTAGTTCTAACATACCCATTTCTCCTCGTAAATGATAGAACCTGGAATTTTCAAGCGGTTTGGTGAGGATGTCAGCAATTGATCATCTGTTCCCACTTTTGCTAGAAAAATATTTTTCTTTTCAACATGGTCTTTGAGGAAATGATATCTTATGTCGATGTGCTTGGTTTTTGAGTGCTGAACAGGATTGTTGGAGATGGATATTGCAGCAGTGCTATCACAGTAGATAGGGCAGTTCTTCTCAAATACTTCATAGTCTTCCAACTGCTGTTTCATCCAGAGAATTTGAGAGCAACAGCTTCCAGCCGCTATATATTCAGCTTCAGCGGTTGAGACTGAAACCGACGCTTGTTTCTTGCTGAACCATGACACAAGTCGCGTTCCAAGGAACTGAAAGTACCACTTATGCTCTTTTCTGCTTATCTTACATGCTGCAAAGTCAGCATCTGAATAACCTAATAAATCAAATGAAGATTCTTTGGAGTACCAAAGTCCAAGGTTAACAGATCCACATAAATATCTAATAATACGTTTAACAGCAATAAGATGAGATTCTCTAGGATCATCTTGAAATCTAGCACAAACCAAAACACTAAACCATGATATCTGGCCTACATGCATTTAAGTAAAGGAGAGAGCAAAATCATACCTCGATATAAAGTTTGATCAACTTTCTTACCATGTTCATCTCGATCCAAACTGCAGGCCTTAGGCATTGGGGTATCAACTGGTTTAGCGGTTTCAAGCCCGAACTTCTTTATCAAATCTTTAGTGTATTTGGCTTGATTGATAAAGATCCCATCATGGCATTGCTTGACTTGGAGTCCAAGAAAAGAATGTCAACTCTCCCATCATACTCATTTCAAATTTACTCTTCATTAGCTTCTCAAACTTAACACATATAGTTTCATTAGTAGAACCGAAAATAATATCATCAACATATATTTGAACTAATAATGAATGACTTTTGTGTTTAGCTATAAATAGAGTTGTATCAATTTTACCTCGAGATAAGCCTTGTTCAATAAGAAATTTAGATAGAGTGTCATACCATTCTCTTGGAGCTTGTTTGAGTCCATACAGTGCTTTCTTGAGTTTGAAGACATGATTTGGAAATTTGTTGTCTTCAAATCCTGGCGATTGGGCTACATAAACTTCTTCTTGTAGTTCACCATCAGAAATGCACTCTTCACATCCATTTGATATAACTTGAATTTCTTGAAGGAGGCATAGGCCAGGAACAATCTTATGGCTTCGAGTCTGGCTACAGGGGCAAAGGTTTCATCATTATCAATTCTTCTTCTTGCCTATAACCTTGAGCAACCAACCTAGCTTTGTTCTAGTTATAGCACCACTTTCATCCATCTTTTTTCTATATACCCATTTTATTCCAATTACAGTGTGATCTTTGGGCCTTGGAACTAGAGTCCAAACTTTGCATCTTTCAAACTGATTAAGCTCTTCTTGCATTGCAATTACCCAACTTAGATCACTTAGAGCTTCATCTACCTTCTTCGGTTTCATCTGAGATAACAGAGCAGTTGAGAACAAACTGTGATCATCTCTGTGAGTCAAAACTCCCTCTGGTTTGGACACCAGTACTGATAGGACCATAACGTTGGCAGTTGGATGGTCTCTATGCTCATTAATTTCAGGAGGGAGGTTGTCTTGATACTCATTGAAATCTTCATTGAAGTGATGATGGAATTGGATGGAAATTTGAATTGAACTTTAGATTTTGAACTGGTTCAATAGTTTGGATCAGAGGACAGCGGTTCAACAGTTACACCATCAGCGGTTTGAGTAGGTGCGGCTGAAGAACTGGATGTAGCGGTTTCAGTAGGATGGTTGTCAGTTGCTCTATGTCTAGTGCCTGTCTCAAAATCACTAAAATCATTAGCAACATTTGGAGCCATATGTGGCTCAAGGAGAGCATGTTCATCAAATGTAACATGGACTGACTCTATAATTTTTAAAGATGTCTTATTGAAACAACGAAAAGCTTTGGAGTGTTTAGAATAACCAACAAAAATACCTTCATCGGCCTTAGCATCAAATTTACCTCGATGCTCTTTACCATTGTACAAGATGTAGCACTTGCATTCAAATATCTTGAAGAAGGCAATGTTGGGTGATCTGCCTCTCCACAATTCATAAGGAGTCTTGTTGTGAACTTTGATGATGAGGAGCGGTTCTAGGTGAAACATGCGGTATTGACAGCTTCGGCCCAGAAGTACTTGGGAAGCTTGGCTTCTGCAATCATAGTCTTTCCTGCTTCAATCAAAGTTCTGTTCTTTTCTTTCCACTACTCCATTCTGTTGTGGAACTCCAGCGGCAGAGAAATTATGATCAATTCCATGATCATCACAATATTGGGCAACACCATTGTTTGTAAATTCGGTTCCATTATCTGAACGCACGGCCACAATGTCATCCAATTTCTGAGTTTGGAGCTGTCTAAAGAGAGCGGTTACGATGCCATAAGTATCATCTTTAGAGGCCATCATTTCCACCCATGTATATCTTGAATAATCATCAACCACCACAAGTGTATAGCGGTTTCCCCTATACTGGCGGTTGGGACAGGTCTAAATAAATCCATGTGCAGCAGTTGTAAACAGCGGTTCGTTGAAGGTGCGGTTTTACTAGGAAATGACTGTTTGGGCTGCTTTCTAAGCTGGCATGCTTTACACTTTTCATCATGATGGTCAGCCACTTTGGGTAGTCCTTTTACTAGACCATCCCTCTGCAGTTTTGCTAGATACTTGAAGTTCAAGTGGCTAAGCCGCTTATTCCATAACCAGCTGCTTTCACTTATATTTTTGGCTTCAAAACAGAGGTCAGCAATAGAAACGATATTGCTTAAATCTATCATATAAACATCACCTGTTCTGTTGCCAGTCAGTAGAGTGACTCCAGAGGAAGCATCTTTGATATAACAGCTAGTTGAGGAGAAGATGCAGTTCATTCCTTTGTCACAAAACTGAGATATGGAGAGAAGGTTGTGCTTGAGTCCTTCTACTAGCGACACATTTTCAATAGTCACCTTTCCTCATTTGATTGCTCCATATCCTACTGTTTCTCCTTTCTTGTTGTTACCAAACACTACTGGGGGACCTTTCATTTGGATGAAACTGCAGAGTAGTTCGGAATCTCCAGTCATGTGTCGTGAGCATCCACTATCCAAATACCAGAGATCCTTCTTCTTCTTAGCGGTTCCAGCCATAAAACATAAAATCTGAAAAATAAACATGAAAGGTTCTGGTCCCCCTTAGTCCTTGGGTCCTAGGGTTAGTAGCTTTTTGGGACCCACACCTGTTTGACCTTAGGATTTTTACATCCTTTGGCATTGGGTGTGAATCTTAAAAGACAATGACCAGCACTATGACCAAAATCGGCACAAATAGAACAATGAATAAAGCCAGGTTGTGGTTGCGGTTTTACAAACCTTTACTGACCTTCGGTTTCTCATGTTTTACTGGGTCAGCGGTTTTGGCTTTAAAAAAGTTAACCTTCTTGATCTCAACCTTCCTCTTAGGTGCGGCTTTAGGAAATATAACAGGATATTCCTTAAACCGACTAGGAGCGGTTTCATCACTCAATACTTCTTTGGTTGCCTCAGCCGCTGTGGATTTCTCTTTCCACTTTGAATCTCTCCCAGTCTGGTTTTTAGGATACTCAAAGAAATAATTTTGCCTTTTTAATTTCTTGTTTTGAGCCCTTTTTACCAGCATGATTAACCTTAGGGATTTCTTTGGTTTGTTCAGTTGGTTCACACCACCATCAGCACAGAGGCAAGGACACTTACACCCATCATCAGTTTTAAATCCCAATCCACTTTTCTCCTTAGAGATAATTTGTGAATTAACGATTTGGGTTCAATACTTCTTTGGTTGCCTCAGCCGCTGTGGATTTCTCTTTCCACTTTGAATCTCTCAGTCTTTTAGGACTCAAAGAAATAAGTTTAATTTCTTGTTTGATTACCTGCATGAATTAAGGGATTTGGTTTGTCAGTGGGTTCACACCACCATCAGCACATAGCAACGACATACACACATCATCAGTTTTTCCCAATCTTTTCTCCTTAGAGAGAATTTGTGAATTAACGGTTTGTTCCCTGGTGACACTGACTTAGTCCACACATCGGTCACTTTTGAAGTCATCCCTTGGTACAGTAAGATCATGGATTCGGATGAGAAGTACCTCGGTTCTGTCCTTAAGGTAGCGGTTTTCTTCCACAATAGAAGCTATCCCAACAATTTAGAGCTTGAGTTTTTCAATCTCCTCCTTATGGGACTTGCACTCTTTTTGGGAATATTCAAGTTCCGCATCCATTAATTTATATGCCTTTTTAAGCACAGTGTGTTGTTGACAAATAACATTAGCACGTTCAAGTACCTGGTCATCATGGCTTTGTTCGGTTTGATCCTCAGGAGAGTAGTTTGGTGAAGTAGGAGTTTTGCCTTGTTTAGCTTCAGGAGTTCTTGTCGAAACTGACTTCATTTGATGGAGTGGCAGTGGAAGGCTTTCGTCAATTTCAACTTTTTCTTCAAATCCCATTAGGCAAAGATTTACAACTCCTTCATCTTCATCACTATCATCTGTATCAGAACCCATCCATGTTAATGGTTGTTCTCCTTGTTCAGCAACCATTTCTCTTCTCTTGAAAAACTTCTTGTTGAACGGTTTCTTGGAAGGAACGGATTCATAGCGCGGTTTGGGACAACTGGAGGCAAAATGACCTTGTTGTCTGCAGTTGTAACAAACAAGATCATCCCTTTTCTTAGCATCAGTTGCTTTGTTGAATCTGGTTGGAGGGACAAACTTTGCAGGGCCGCCTGACTGAAATTGAGCTCTGTTCTTTCTGAACTTGGTGTAGTTTTTCACATAGAGAGCAAACTCATCATCATCCATGTCATCAAAGTCAACTTGAGTAGAAATGGATGCTACACTTTAGGAATTTTGAGATGGAGTGTAGGATTGATGAGATTGCTGAGGTTGAGAATAGGGTTGATGAAGTTGAGGGTAAGGTTGATGAGACGGTTGGTGATACTCTGGAGGTGCGGTTTGAGGAATATATCTTCGAATATTTGGATCAAAAGAAGCGGTTTGTAAATGGGTATTAGATGCAGTTTGATGGTGATCTAGATTGTAAACTGGAGATGTGGCATTGTTGAAAGCGGCAAGAGAAAAAGACTTGAATCTGTTTTCGGTTTCATGAGCTTCCTCAAGCTTGAATTCAAATACCCTTAGCATGGCATAAAGATGACGAAGATCAAGAGCTTCCAGATCTTTGTTGTCTTCAATATTGGTAGTTTTGATCAGCCATTTGCTACCATGAGATTGCATGAATCTCATGTTCAGGTCAGTATTGGAATACTTGTACCCTAGAGAGAAACATACATTGACAATTTCCACGAACCGCTCATAGCATTGGCGAAGAGATTCCTTTGGGTCTTTGACAAAGTAATCAAAGAGCCTTCTCTGTTGGTAGAGGTGGTTCTTCTTGGGTGTCGGATCCTTCCAAAAAGTCAATGATGCCATCCCATGTTTCCTTTGCGGTATTACAATCTAGAACCTTTGAGTAAGTTCTTAGATCAATAGCTGATACAAGCATGGACATAGCTCTACCATCAAAGTCCACATTCCGTTGATCAGTTTCGGTCCATTCAGCTTCCGGCTTCTTGATTTCCGTGGTTTGTCTAGCAGTACCTGCATCAGGGTTAGCCTTCATCGGGACATAGGGTCCATTAACAATTGCAGTCCATAATCTGCGATCCTCAGATATCATGTGCTTCTTCATCCTATCTTCCCATAAGATGAAACTATCTTTATTAAGAATAGGTAAGTGATTAGAGTTGGATGTCTGGATCATATGGGAGTTTATGTTTGCCATTGGATCAGCACCCAAGCGGTTAAGCTTGTAAAATAATTTTTGGTGGATAAGCTCTGATACCACTTGTTGGTCCCAAAGGGCAACAAGGGTATAGAACCGCTAGAGGGGGGGTGAATAGCGGTTTAAAATCTTTTTCAAAATACCCTTGAAAATCAACCAAGTGCTTATCAGTTTGGTCTATTGCGGTTTAAAGCACTAGAACCGCTCAGATAAAATGCACAGCGGAGTTTTGCGGTTTTGGCCAAACTGAATTATAAAGAGTAGGGCGGTTTAAGTGGTTGAAAATGGAATGATGCAACTGACAAGGCACAACTGAAGTATCACAGAAGTATGAAAATCATTTATCAAGTCATTTCACATAAGAGTAAATAAAGCTCATAAACAGAAATGTAAATGACAAGACAGAAATTAAAGATCAAAGACACACAATTTGAAGAGGTTCGTTCTTGAAGGAACTACGTCCTCTACCTAGGTGGTTAGCCTAGGATTTTCTAATAGCTACTACACTTGTATTGATTTAGAGGAGTTTTTACACGATTACAAAAGAATCTAAACTCTAAATAAACAATCTAACCTAACAATGCTATTATAACAACCTGTGTTTTCGAGATATATAATCTATAAGAAAATATACTCCGGGTGTGTGGGTGGAAAGAAATCAAGAGCTCAAAATATCTAAGTGATGGCGAGCAAGTGATTACTTTCTGTGCAAGGATGAGTTGTGATGGTTTGAAGGCTTGAAGCTTTGATGAAGAACTCTGGGTTTGCTAAGGAGATGATGAAGATATGAATATCTGGGTTTTCAATCTTCAAAGCAAACTTGAATACTTGGGATATCTCTTTGAAGCTTAGCAACCTTCATTGTTGAGGAATGAAGGCTATTTATAGTGAAGGCATTAGTGACCGTTGGACAAAGAGGTGAGTCATTGTCTGGCGGTTCTATGCGCTGTCACAATCCCATTGGTTGACCTGTCACTGTCTTCCTTTACTTTTTCCTTGTGGCAGGAAGTTGTTGGATCACTACCTGACATTGTCCTTTTAGTTGTTGGAGAAGTACAACGGTAACTTTTCAAAAAGCGAGACAAACTGACATTCCAAGAATAACTGAAACATGACTTGAAGTTTAAGGACAAGTCACCAGTCATTCATTACGGTTGTAAAGTGAATGTTTGTCTTCAAGGAGTAAATGACAGCAATAACTTCTTCAATATCTTGGTCGGCGGTTGCACCAGATGCATGTGCGGTTTCTGAATGAACTTGAAGTGCGGTTTCATCAAAGACACAAACGGCGGCATGATGAAGGACTTAAGGCACCATACTGGCGCTTTAAAGATGGCGGCTTGAGGGACACTAAACCGCTATGGATAAACCGAACATAACTCAGCCTAACTACTAAACATCTAGAAATGGACTTGTCTAAAAAATTGAAGTAAAAACTTCATTACATGTAAACCTAAAGTCCATAAAAAGACACGTGGAATGGGTCAATCAAATCAGGTGGGTGTACTAACAATGAATCCTAACAGCTGGCTTAGGTGGCTATTGCCATGCCTGGGAGGTATAATACTCATCTTCTTCTGTATTCCTCCTTTGTTTCATCCCCAGTTTACTTTCTGTTAGAACCATCCAGTTTGACATTTTTGGTGTTCTCCCACTTTGCAGGTCTGGGGTTTATGCCATGTTGGTCTCTCCACTTTCACCTTCGAGAAACACTGTTATGTTCCAAGGATACTTGAGATGGCGCTGGGGTAACAGGGATACCCATGATGAGCAGGCAAAGGGAGAGATATACCGGTGGAGAGCATGAGCTGTATTTTGAAGATGGGAAGCTCTCCCTGTGTTCGCTGTCGCTTTCTCCCATGACAGAGTTTGGCATTGACCATGTTCACGGGTTGCCGGTATGAGGCTGTAATGATCAGCCTTGGTAGGGATGCTTCTACTTAGGAGAGAGAGTCTTCTCGCCGGCAGGGTGGTGGGCAGACTCGATGTCGTTGTTCCTCTAGACCCGCCGGCTCATATGCTTAACTCTTATGCTATTGCGGAGGAGTAGAGAGGGGACCTCATTATTGGTCAGGATGCTTTTGACCATATGTCCTTGGAGGCTGATTATCAGGACTTCCTCGCTCGTCTCATGCCCCTGTTAATCATAGAGGGTGATCAGGCTCAGGCTCAGGGGGTTGTTCATGTCCCTTTTCATCCACAGCTTGGACCCAGCTTCATTCTCCTACAGCGCGGCTGTGGGAATAGAGAGTACTGAGGTCCTTCCCGCCCAGTACGATGTGCCTGAGGGACTCGTACCTCCTGCTGACGCGACCATGGTAAGATTTATGACCCTTCTTCCGTCATTCCTTGTCATTCTACCATTTCATCTCTCTGTTTATCATTTATCTGAATATTTTGAAATCTCTATTTGTTTCTGTAGACACCCCGCCTTGGACCTCTCACCCCGATTGCATACAAAGTATTTTTATTTAACTTATTTTTGTTGATTTCTGTTACTTCGTTAAGTTCCTAACTGATTCCGTTAGTTTTGGACTAAACTGCATAACAGAGTTAACTTTTAGGGTCATTCTGTCATTCTGTCATTTTTCCACCCGTGGGCGCTTCCGGCACTGCCAGTGAGCCGCGCGCGCGTCCCGCCCCAAAATCCGGACCCGCGCGCTTCCCACTTTGGCAGTAACGGATTGCACCTTATTTCCCTCCCTTTTCTTATTTACAAACATCTTTTCTTGATCACAAAAACCATCTTTTTACATCCACATTCATCCCCCCTTTTCTCATTAACTCCCAATCCGAAATTCTAAGCCTTTTCCCAAAAAAACTAATATTTTCTTTCATTTATTATTTGATTCTTTTATTTCTTTTATTTTTCTTTTATTCATTTATCTTATTGTGATTGGCCCATTCCATTTCACATGGATGACCAATTTCCCTCCATCATTTCCCTCTCTTTTTACCTATAAAAAACCATCATCTTCTACCTTGGACCTTGGACTTCTTTTTTTGGACTCAACCTTGATTCACCAACTACATTATACACAAATTCTCCCAACAAGAGTTCTTAGTAACAAGACTCTACACAAATTGTTCTACAACAATTTCATTACAACAACAACACTTTCAAGTCAGGGTTCCAAGTCCTCTTTCTCAAGGTACAACTCCATTTTCTTCCTTTGTTTTCTTCTTCTTGATGTATGCAATCCCCATTAATGGGACATGACCAACATGTACTACTTCACATATTGAAGTTAGTTAAGGTTATCTCCCTACATTTTAATCTTAATTTTAATTCACCATGTTAATTTCTTGCATCTCTTAATGTAATTCTTTAACATTACTGTTACATGTAATATTTATCATTAAATAAATAAAAACAATTCTATTTTATTTCCCCTTTATTTCCCCTTTTCTTCTCATCACAATTATTAGCACATTTCTATTTAATTAATTGAAGGACATGTAAATATTAGAACACCAATAGTAGCAAGACCCGCGTAAGCGGGGCGGAGTGGGTGTTTAAGTACTTCCACTCCGTCACCTAACCCCCGAACCCTTCTCTCCCGAATCTCTGGTTTGTACATAAATTAGGCTATTTCTAGGTTTTTCTTATGTTCCTTTAAAAACATAGGTGGCGACTCTAAACAATCTAAAACAAGTTAGACATCCTAGGATAATTCACCGCTCTAGCCAAGCCGTGGTTCCCCGGGGTATCTACAGTGGCGACTCTGCTGGGACGATAGAGGGTTAAACTTGCGTTTTCTTTTTTTGGTGTTCTTTTATTCTGTTTTCTGGGCATTCTAGTAAAAGGGTAGGAAGCGCGCGCCTCCGGCCTTCTTGGCCTAAAGCGCGCGCGTCCGACCTTATTACCAGAATCGCCCGCCTCCTTCTTGTCCTTCAATTCCATGTTTTTGTGCTACAAATTCTGCAGGGGAAAGTTTTCTTAATTAAGGGTCAAGGCAATCCCTTGAACCCACTGATTTGCAGGTTCTCACCCAGAGCGGACGCCTCTGCCCTGCTTCCTCTCACGCGGCGCGCCTTCCGCATAGGCAACACAATGCGCGCGCTTCTGGGCGCATTCCCGGAACAGAACAGTGCACAGAAACAGAACAGAATGACAGTGTGTGGGCACCGGGCCTGCATACAATTTCTTTTACTTTCTGTTTATTTTTATCGGTCACACGGGTGATTCGAAAGTTGTAATTATGTGCTTATTTGTTTTTTTTTATTTATTTCTTTTGAAAAAAAAAAATGTTTTGTCACATGTTAGACCTCACACTACATGCACATATTCTTATCAACTGCTCACTATCGAGTCGCACAAGTCCAACCCCAAACCCGTCGAGGCCCGTCCTAGAAAGTTTCAAGCTCCACTGGACCTTGGCTCTTTCGAAGCGGTAAACCTCAGCCCGTGGCGTAGTTCATGACTACATGCCGGGGGTGACCTTTGAGCCTCATATTCAAGCCGAGCACAAGCCACACAATTCTAGTCTAGGGTCTAACACTCCGTGACTCAAGTCGGTTTCCATGTGCCGAGATTTCCCTAAACTAATGTCTTCAAATCATACATGCCAATTTGTTGCAATGACGAAATAAAACTCCGTCCCCAAAAGTGGCTATTTTGGACGAAAAAAAAATCCGTCCCCGCATGTATGATTTACTACATTAATTTAGTTTAATCCCGACACATGTAGGTCTCACAAGCGTGGTGGAATCCGATGAGTATATGGGACCGCGAGAAGGTCTATATACTAGTGTGACGATTCCACTATTTTTTCTAGAAACCCCAAAAAGGACTCCGTCCTTCCGACTTTTGTAAATAAAAAAAAAAAAAAAAAACAAAAAAAAGAGTCATTTTCTTTATATGGTTGAGTCTTTTTGTGTTTGTGGGTTAAATTTATTTTACTCAAAAGGTGTTTGTGGGGTCAATCTAAGATCAACCGTGCTCTTCCAATAGGTCCAATGGCTTTTCACGGCGACAACAACAACGGTGGAAATGATTTCGTGTCCAACGAAGGGTTACTCAACGTAATGAAATCAATGAAGGAACAAATGGACATCTTCTTGAAGTGTTTGAAAATGGACTACCGCACTCATCTTAGTGGGGCTTTTCACTCCGATTTTTCAAGCATGTATGATGCGGGGGTTAGAATTGACAATTTGCTCCGAGAAGTGGCTGAGTCCTCCTATGACACAAGCTTCAACGACAAAGGGTTCCCAAGCAATGACATGGAAGAATGTAGTGACATGGAAGACTACAATGACAATGAGGACTACAACGACATGGGGGATGACGACAACAATCTCCGTTTCTCTTTCTCTACCTAGAAATAGGATAAAAAAAAGAGTCAAAAGTCCTCTAATGTGTGCATTAATTTTTTCTCTCGTCCTATGTTCGAGTCCATTGAGTCATCAAATAAAAAGTCGTTCTTGTCCTCATACACTCTTCCAAGTTGTTCGATCTAATTCTTGGCAAAATGATGAAAAATGTCTAAACAAGTTTTAGAGCAAGGCCATCACTTGAACTCCTAGGGGCTAAACATCGACGCCAACATCAACGACGAAGCCAAGACAAACAAGGTGGAGCAACAATCATGAAGAAGTCAATCAAAGTTTTCAAAGGGGGATTAAAAAGAAAAAAAAAAAAAAAAAAAGGAAAAAAAAAGAGAGCTCGCTAGGTTGAAACCATCAAATCAACCTACGCAAAAGTTAGAGCACACAAAAAAAAAAAAAAAAAAAAAAAAAAATCCCCTGAATCAAAGAAGTTCACATCAAGATCATCATCATCATCCACCAACGAAGGACGAAGCAACAATTCATCACGAAGAATGGAGAATCCACAAGAACTACGGTGACCTGAGCCTCTACACTGGAGGAACGTAGGCAACCTTCGGGTCCGGTCTCATGCAAGAAAGAAGAAATGTTTAGCCCTAGCGCGTTATGGTGATCGGCCTTCATCTCGAACTTGTCAAGACATCTTTGTACGATTCATTTGCCAATGAATTAATCACCAAAAAGATTGAACAACTTTCTTAGATTTGGAATCATTTTGCGTTCCTTGTCGAGTCTAAGGACTTTTATTCTTTCTGCATACTCCCAATTTCTTGCAATCAAATTGGGGCCTTCCTTCTCTTCTCTCTTAATGACTTACTTGCCTTCGTGAGTCATTCAATTCAATAAAAAAAAAATACATGTCAATACTAGGGACACTTCCCTAGTCGAGTCAAATGTCACTCATCTTTAGTGACAAAAGGTTTTCACCGCAAAATCACATGTCTCTCATCCTCAGCTAGAGTCAAGCACACTTCCTCATTAATCGAGTCAAAAATGAAGACGCAAAAGAGATGCCCGCTAGATTGAAAACCCGAAAGGGCGGTCTAGGCAAAAAAACAGGGTGCGTCATAAAAAAAAATGAGAGAGTGAGAGAGAGAAGGGAAAGAGAAATGGAGATCCCCGGCCTCTAAAGAAGACAAGTTCTACATTGAATCTCCTCAGCAAGTCAATTCCCCACCGAGTCAACTTTGGGATTGCAAAAGGCTCGACAAGATATAGCACCGTGAAAGGTTGTCTTGGGTTATCGGCATCATTCTCCAGCAGTGTGCATTTTTGGGTTCATGAAAAAAAAGGCCCGTGGTAGCCAAGACCCATCCGAGAACGAGCCCATCATAAAAGGGCACGAGATTGCACAAATAATCCCTAGCTAAGTCAATTTACATGGGCCACAAAAGCAACAACATGTGTCTCAGTTTTCAAGCTTCTTCAAGAATGTGCTTCTAAAGTACGCCGAAAGGCTCCCGAGAAATGGAGTAGCTCTTGCCATATCCTCTCATGTTTGTTCCCTCGCACGAGGACGAGTCACTCTTGCTTTGCTCAAATGGTGACGCCCTAGGGGCTATGTGACTCAAGGACAAGGACTTCTTTTGCTTCACTTGACAATCAATACGCCCTAGGGACTATGCTCGAGAAAGATGTGTGAGACTATCCTCAAGGTCTCTCAAAAGGGATGTCAAAAAGCCCTCCTGTCACGTGTGCCCGTGCTCGTTCCCCAATCAAGGATGGACCTTTCTCGCAATCAATGATGGCACTCTAGGGGCTACGGTCAAGTCTTAAAGGCTCCCTCGGCAAAGAGCAATTAACTCCCCAGCAGTATCCCCAGCCAAGTCATGTGCAACATTGAAAGCTTCCCCAATTCGGCACCGAAGGTCTCAACGGGCTTCGCAATCTACAATCTTTTGGGCTACGTCATTACAATAATTCAAGCAAAGGGCAATATTGGGGCTTCGCAACCGACAGTCTTTGGGGACAACAATGCTCAAGCAATGCAATGTGGAGTAGTCTTATGGCTCCATGAAAGAGATCAAGATTCAAAGGTCTCTCAACACTTCAAGTCAAAGGCCTCTTGGTTTTAATGAAGACTCCGATGTTATGAATGAAGTTGATGATTTTTGTTTAGAACTTTTAATGAGATCATGAAGAAAGTCTTAGAGAAAAGGAAAAAGATTCAATATGCTAAACTCTAATCAAAACAGGGTTATAGCGGGAAATGCCACGGCCAATCCCAATGTTTCTGCAATTCAGCACCCCCTTCTCCAAGATCAAAAGCACAAGGTGCAGCTCAGATAAAGTTGGGCCACAGCACAAGTTGCATCCGAAGATTCGTCATTAGTTCAACTCAAGAAGAGTCAAGCAAGCATACTCATTTGGGACTTTATCACACCAAGACCTTATCCTCCGCGACCTCGACGGCACCGCAAGACATTACTGCATCCTTTGACATAAGCCCTCCACCATTTGGGTATCAACCACAATGAGGCCATTCATCTCCCCAGTAAGAGCAAGAAGGGGATCTCTATCAATAATTCTACCCGACGGTACATCCGCTCTCAATGCCGAGCCAATCACAAGATAATTTGGGGCTTTACATTCCACCGTCTTGAAGCTCACAAACAAAAAGTCCATGACATTTGGGGCTTAGCAATTTCTCGAAGCTTGGCATCCATAATCTTCTCTTGGGGATTGCTCACGCCAACAACAAAGGGCGATTTACTCGAATGGTCCAAGAGCTGATTTATCTTGGAGCTATGCAAGTCCCTCAAAATTTGGCTTAAAGGCATTCTAGGAGCTTTACAATCAGCAACCCCTCATCTCGCATCAAAAGCCTTTTGAAACCCCATAATCGACAAATCTCTTGGGGCTAGACATCAACTTCGTTGGGCACACCGGCGACAATAGAATTCAAGCGAGGCAATCCGGACTTCGACTGAACATGACTTGATCTTGGGTTGGCTTCACAAGCACACAATGGTTAAAATGGTTCACCACAAACTAAAAAATAAAAAATCTTTTCCTCACATGTGTGCATATTCTTTCTTTTCTAATTTTTTTTTTTTTAAAAAAAAAAAAGATTTTTTTTTCTTTTCTCCTTCTATGTGCAAAAGTATGTGCTTTACTTTGCTTTGCTCCTAGCCTCTCCTCCAGCGTTCTCCATCATCTTTGAACTACGCTGATCTGATTCCCTTCAAGGGATACGTAGGCAGCCTTTGGCACGACCAACCCATCATCCAGAGTACCATCTCGCCAACCCAACATCAAGGGCATTCTCTCATCAACATCCAAAGAATGGACATTCTCCATCAAAGCATCCTCCGCGGACATCAGAAATCCATCTCCACTCAAGCGGCCATGGTAAGTGAAGGTATGAATACATCCAAAGCTTTCCTCAAACCGCACACAAGATCACTATCCACATTCTTATTTCTCTCTCATTGCAAGGGTGTTCCAAAATCCCATCACACCAAGAGAACAATTTCTATCTCTTCATTTCACACTTGATGCATCTTCTTGCAAGAACACATATACCTGTCAAGCACACACATAACAGGTACCACCACGAAGTCAACAGCATCCGCTACTCAAGGCACTTCATCCCCACCAGAAAGTGGTCAACCGTGCCCACACCCCACAAGGTCAACAACATAAGCAGATGCGGCTCCAAGTCGGCAACTCGGTCATATCGAGACAAGCTCCCATGAGCCCCAAGTCGGCAACTCGGTCCATATCGAGACAAGCTCCCATGAGCCCCAAGTCCAAAACTCGGTCCATATCGAGACAAGCTCCAATGAGCTCCAAGTCGGCAACTCGGTTCATATCGAGACAAGCTCCCACGACTCGGTCCATATCGAGACAAGCTCCCATGAGCTCCAAGTCGGCAACTCGGTCCATATCGAGACAAGCTCCCATGAGCTCCAAGTCGGCAACTCGGTCCATATCGAGACAAGCTCCCATGAGCTCCAAGTCGGCAACTCGGTCCATATCGAGACAAGCTCCCATGAGCTCCAATACAACACTCCAGCAAAAGTCGCTCATGCAGGGAGCGCACCCATATCTCTAGCAATTTCAAATTACTGCTTTCATCGAGTCTTTGCTTTCTTTTCTTTCCTTTTCTTTGTCGATGTCCTCGGCGGGTGTTTTTACTTTCGTCGACGCGTTTTGCTTCGCAATCCACGTCGCCGAGGGCTCTGTAGACACCCCGCCTTGGACCTCTCACCCCGATTGCATAAAAAGTATTTTTATTTAACTTTTTTTGTTGATTTCTGTTACTTCGGTTAAGTTCCTAAATGATTCCGTTAGTTTTGGACTAAACTGCATAACAGAGTTAACTTTAGGGTCATTCTGTCATTCTGTCATTTTTCACCCGCGGGCGCTTCCGCACTGCCAGTGAGCCCCGCGCGCGTCCCGCCCCAAAATCCGGACCCGCGCGCTTCCCACTTTGGCAGTAACGGATTGCACCTTATTTCCCTCCCTTTTCTTATTTACAAACATCTTTTCTTGATCACAAAAACCATCTTTTTACATCCACATTCATCCCCCCTTTTCTCATTAACTCCCAATCCCAAATTCTAAGCCTTTTCCCAAAAAAACTAATATTTCTTTCATTTATTATTTGATTTCTTTTATTTCTTTTATTTTTCTTTTATTCATTTATCTTATTTGTGATTGGCCCATTCCATTTCACATGGATGACCAATTTTCCTCTATCATTTCCCTCTCTTTTTTACCTATAAAAACCATCATCTTCTACCTTGGACCTTGGACTTCTTTTTTTGGACTCCAACCTTGATTCACCAACTACATTATACACAAATTCTCCCAATAAGAGTTCTTAGTAACAAGACTCTACACAAATGTTCTACAACAATTTCATTACAAACAACAACACTTTCAAGTCAAGGTTCCAAGTCCTCTTTCTCAAGGTACAAACTCCATTTTCTTCCTTTGTTTTCTTCTTCTTGATGTATGCAATCCCCATTAATGGGACATGACCAACATGACTACTTCACATATTGAAGTTAGTTAAGGTTATCTCCCTACATTTTAATCTTAACTTTAATTCACCATGTTAATTTCTCTTCATCTCTTAATGTAATTCTTTAACATTACTTGTTACATGTAATATTTATCATTAAATAAATAAAACAATTCTATTTTATTTCCCCTTTTTCTTCTCATCACAATTATTAGCACATTTCTATTTAATTAATTGAAGGACATGTAAATATTAGAACACCAATAGTAGCAAGACCCGCGTAAGCGGGGCGGAGTGGGTGTTAAGTACTTCCCACTCCGTCACCTAACCCCCGAACCCTTCTCTCCGAATCTCTGGTTTTGTACATAAATTAGCTATTTCTAGGTTTTTCTTATTTCCTTTAAAAACATAGGTGGCGACTCTAAACAATCTAAAACAAGTTAGACATCCTAGGATAATTCACCGCTCTAGCCAAGCCGTGGTTCCCCGGGGTATCTACAGTGGCGACTCTGCTGGGGACGATAGAGGGTTAAACTTGCGTTTTCTTTTTTGGTGTTCTTTTATTCTGTTTTCTGGCATTCTGGTAAAAAGGGTGGAAGCGCGCGCCTCCGGCCTTCTTGGCCTAAAGCGCGCGCGTCCGACCCTTATTACCAGAATCGCCCGCCTCCTTTCTTGTCCTTCAATTCCATGTTTTTGTGCTCAACAAATTCTGCAGGGGAAAGTTTTCTTAATTAAGGGTCAAGGCAATCCTTGAACCCACTGATTTGCAGGTTCTCACCCAGAAGCGGACGCCTCTGCCCTGCTTCCTCTCACGCGCGCGCCTTCCGCATAGGCACACAATGCGCGCGCTTCTGGGCGCATTCCCGGAACAGAACAGTGCACAGAAACAGAACAGAATGACAGTGTGTGGGCACCGGGCCTGCATACAATTTCTTTTACTTTCTGTTTATTTTTATCGGTCACACGGGTGATTCGAAAGTTGTAATTATGTGCTTATTTGTTTTTTTTATTTATTTCTTTTGAAAAAAAAAAATGTTTTGTCACATGTTAGACCTCACACTACATGCACATATTCTTATCAACTGCTCACTATCGAGTCGCACAAGTCCAACCCCAAACCCGTCGAGGCCCGTCCTAGAAAGTTTCAAGCTCCACTGGACCTTGGCTCTTTCGAAGCGGTAAACCTCAGCCCGTGGCGTAGTTCATGACTACATGCCGGGGGTGACCTTGAGCCTCATATTCAAGCCGAGCACAAGCCACACAATTCTAGTCTAGGGTCTAACACTCCGTGACTCAAGTCGGTTTCCATGTGCCGAGATTTCCCTAAACTAATGTCTTCAAATCATACATGCCAATTTGTTGCAATGGACGAAATAAAACTCCGTCCCCAAAAGTGGCTATTTTGGACGAAATAAAATCCGTCCCCGCATGTATGATTTACTACATTAATTTAGTTAATCCCGACACATGTAGGTCTCACAAGCGTGGTGGAATCCGATGAGTATATGGGACCGCGAGAAGGTCTATATACTAGTGTGACGATTCCACTATTTTTTCTAGAAACCCCAAAAAGGACTCCGTCCTTCCGATTTTTGTAAATAAAAAAAAAAAAAAACAAACAAAAAAAAGAGTCATTTTCTTTATATGGTTGAGTCTTTTTTGTGTTTGTGGGTTAAATTTATTTTACTCAAAAGGTGTTTGTGGGGTCAATCTAAGATCAACCGTGCTCTTCCAATAGGTCCAATGGCTTTCAACGGCGACAACAACAACGGTGGAAATGATTTCGTGTCCAACGAAGGGTTACTCAACGTAATGAAATCAATGAAGGAACAAATGGACATCTTCTTGAAGTGTTTGAAAATGGACTACCGCACTCATCTTAGTGGGGCTTTTCACTCCGATTTTTCAAGCATGTATGATGCGGGGGTTAGAATTGACAATTTGCTCCGAGAAGTGGCTGAGTCCTCCTATGACACAAGCTTCAACGACAAAGGGTTCCCAAGCAATGACATGGAAGAATGTAGTGACATGGAAGACTACAATGACAATGAGGACTACAACGACATGGGGGATGACGACAACAATCTCCGTTTCTCTTTCTCTACCTAGAAATAGGATAAAAAAAGAGTCAAAAGTCCTCTAATGTGTGCATTAATGTTTTCTCTCGTCCTATGTTCGAGTCCATTGAGTCATCAAATAAAAAGTCGTTCTTGTCCTCATACACTCTTCCAAGTTGTTCGATCTAATTCTTGCAAATGATGAAAAAATGTCTAAACAAGTTTTAGAGCAAGGCCATCACTTGAACTCCTAGGGGCTAAACATCGACGCCAACATCAACGACGAAGCCAAGACAAACAAGGTGGAGCAACAATCATGAAGAAGTCAATCAAAGTTTTCAAAGGGGGATTAAAAAGAAAAAAAAAAAAAAAAGGAAAAAAAAAAGAGAGCTCGCTAGGTTGAAACCATCAAATCAACCTAGGCAAAAGTTAGAGCACACAAAAAAAAAAAAAAAAAAAATCCCCCTGAATCAAAGAAGTTCACATCAAGATCATCATCATCATCCACCAACGAAGGACGAAGCAACAATTCATCACGAAGAATGGAGAATCCACAAGACCTACGGTGACCAGAGCCTCTACACTGGAGGAACGTAGGCAACCTTCGGGTTCGGTCTCATGCAAGAAAGAAGAAATGTTTAGCCCTAGCGCGTTATGGTGATCGGCCTTCATCTCGAACTTGTCAAGACATCTTTGTACGATTCATTTGCCAATGAATTAATCACCAAAAATATTGAACAACTTTCTTAGATTTGGAATCATTTCGCGTTCCTTGTCGAGTCTAAGGATTTTATTCTTTCTGCATACTCCCAATTTCTTGCAATCAAATTGGGGCCTTCCTTCTCTTCTCTCTTAATGACTTAGTTGCCTTCGTGAGTCATTCAATTCAATAAAAAAAAATACATGTCAATACTAGGGACACTTCCCTAGTCGAGTCAATGTCACTCATCTTTAGTGACAAAAGGTTTTCACCGCAAAATCACATGTCTCTCATCCTCAGCTAGAGTCAATGCACACTTCCTCATTAATCGAGTCAAAAATGAAGACGCAAAAGAGATGCCCGCTAGATTGAAAACCCGAAAGGGCGGTCTAGGCAAAAAACAGGGTGCGTCATAAAAAAATATGAGAGAGTGAGAGAGAGAAGGAAAGAGAAATGGAGATCCCCGGCCTCTAAAGAAGACAAGTTCTACATTGAATCTCCTCAGCAAGTCAATTCCCCACCGAGTCAACTTTGGGATTGCAAAAGGCTCGACAAGATATAGCACCGTGAAAGGTTGTCTTGGGTTATCGGCATCATTCTCCAGCAAGTCAATTCCCCACCGAGTCAACTTTGGGATTGCAAAAGGCTCGACAAGATATAGCACCGTGAAAGGTTGTCTTGGGTTATCGGCATCATTCTCCAGCAGTGTGCATTTTTGGGTTCATGAAAAAAAAAGGCCCGTGGTAGCCAAGACCCATCCGAGAACGAGCCCATCATAAAAGGGCACGAGATTGCACAAATAATCCCTAGCTAAGTCAATTTACATGGGCCACAAACAGCAACAACATGTGTCTCAGTTTTCAAGCTTCTTCAAGAATGTGCTTCTAAAGTACGCCGAAAGGCTCCCGAGAAATGGAGTAGCTCTTGCCATATCCTCTCATGTTTGTTCCCTCGCACGAGGACGAGTCACTCTTGCTTTGCTCAAATGGTGACGCCCTAGGGGCTATGTGACTCAAGGACAAGGACTTCTTTTGCTTCACTTGACAATCAATACGCCCTAGGGACTATGCTCGAGAAAGATGTGTGAGACTATCCTCAAGGTCTCTCAAAAGGGATGTCAAAAAGCCCTCCTGTCACGTGTGCCCGTGCTCGTTCCCCCAATCAAGGATGGACCTTTCTCGCAATCAATGATGGCACTCTAGGGGCTACGGTCAAGTCTTAAAGGCTCCCTCGGCAAAGAGCAATTAACTCCCCAGCAGTATCCCCAGCCAAGTCATGTGCAACATTGAAAGCTTCCCCAATTCGGCACCGAAGGTCTCAACGGGCTTCGCAATCTACAATCTTTTGGGCTACGTCATTACAATAATTCAAGCAAAGGGCAATATTGGGGCTTCGCAACCGACAGTCTTTTGGGGACAACAATGCTCAAGCAATGCAATGTGGAGTAGTCTTATGGCTCCATGAAAGAGATCAAGATTCAAAGGTCTCTCAACACTTCAAGTCAAAGGCCTCTTGGTTTTAAATGAAGACTCCGATGTTATGAATGAAGTTGATGATTTTTGTTAGAACTTTTAATGAGATCATGAAGAAAGTCTTAGAGAAAAGGAAAAAGATTCAATATGCTAAACTCTAATCAAAACAGGGTTATAGCGGGAAATGCCACGGCCAATCCCAATGTTTCTGCAATTCAGCACCCCCTTCTCCAAGATCAAAAGCACAAGGTGCAGCTCAGATAAAGTTGGGCCACAGCACTAGTTGCATCCGAAGATTCGTCATTAGTTCAACTCAAGAAGAGTCAAGCAAGCATACTCATTTGGGACTTTATCACACCAAGACCTTATCCTCCACGACCTCGACGGCACCGCAAGACATTACTACATCCTTTGACATAAGCCCTCCACCATTTGGGTATCAACCACAATGAGGCCATTCATCCCCAGTAAGAGCAAGAAGGGGATCTCTATCAATAATTCTACCCGACGGTACATCCGCTCTCAATGCCGAGCAATCACAAGATAATTTGGGGCTTTACATTCCACCGTCTTGAAGCTCACAAACAAAAAGTCCATGACATTTGGGGCTTAGCAATTTCTCGAAGCTTGGCATCCATAATCTTCTCTTGGGGATTGCTCACGCCAACAACAAAGGGCGATTTACTCGAATGGTCCAAGAGCTGATTTATCTTGGAGCTATGCAAGTCCCTCAAAATTTGGCTTCAAAGGCATTCTAGGGGCTTTACAATCAGCAACCCCTCACCTCGGCATCAAAAGCCTTTTGAAACCCCCATAATCGACAAATCTCTTGGGGCTAGACATCAACTTCGTTGGGCACACCGGCGACAACAGAATTCAAGCGAGGCAATCCGGACTTCGACTGAACATGACTTGATCTTGGGTTGGCTTCACAAGCACACAATGGTTAAAATGGTTCACCCACAAACTAAAAAAATAAAAAATCTTTTCCTCACATGTGTGCATATTCTTTCTTTTCTAATTTTTTTTTTTTAAAAAAAAAAAAAGATTTTTTTTTTCTTTTTCTCCTTCTATGTGCAAAAGTATGTGCTTTACTTTGCTTTGCTCCTAGCCTCTCCTCCAGCGTTCTCCATCATCTTTGAACTACGCTGGTCTGATTCCCTTCAAGGGATACGTAGGCAGCCTTTGGCACGACCAACCCATCATCCAGAGTACCATCCCGCCAACCCAACATCAAGGGCATTCTCTCATCAACATCCAAAGAATGGACATTCTCCATCAAAGCATCCTCCGCGGACATCAGAAATCCATCTCCACTCAAGCGGCCATGGTAAGTGAAGGTATGAATACATCCAAAGCTTTCCTCAAACCGCACACAAGATCACTATCCACATTCTTATTTCTCTCTCATTGCAAGGGTGTTCCAAAATCCCATCACACCAAGAGAACAATTTCTCTCTCTTCATTTCACACTTGATGCATCTTCTTGCAAGAACACATATACCTGTCAAGCACACACATAACAGGTACCACCACGAAGTCAACAGCATCCGCTACTCAAGGCACTTCATCCCACCAGAAAGTGGTCAACCGTGCCCACACCCCACAAGGTCAACAACATAAGCAGATGCGGCTCCAAGTCGGCAACTCAGTCCATATCGAGACAAGCTCCCATGAGCCCCAAGTCGGCAACTCGGTCCATATCGAGACAAGCTCCCATGAGCCCCAAGTCCAAAACTCGGTCCATATCGAGACAAGCTCCAATGAGCTCCAAGTCGGCAACTCGGTTCATATCGAGACAAGCTCCCACGACTCGGTCCATATCGAGACAAGCTCCCATGAGCTCCAAGTCGGCAACTCGGTCCATATCGAGACAAGCTCCATGAGCTCCAAGTCGGCAACTCGGTCCATATCGAGACAAGCTCCCATGAGCTCCAATACAACACTCAGCAAAAGTCGCTCATGCAGGGAGCGCACCCCTATCTCTAGCAATTTCAAATTACTGCTTTCATCGAGTCTTTGCTTTCTTTTCTTTCCTTTTCTTTGTCGATGTCCTCGGCGGGTGTTTTTACTTTCGTCGACGCGTTTTGCTTCGCAATCCACGTCGCCGAGGGGCTCTGTAGACACCCCGCCTTGGACCTCTC
Source organism: Campanula takesimana (assembly GCA_026119855.1). NCBI lineage: Eukaryota > Viridiplantae > Streptophyta > Magnoliopsida > Asterales > Campanulaceae > Campanula > Campanula takesimana. Next base: position 24,857 of record JAOWBW010001342.1, read on the forward strand.
ACCCCGATTGCATAAAAAGTATTTTTATTTAACTTATTTTTGTTGATTTCTGTTACTTCGGTTAAGTTCCTAACTGATTCCGTTAGTTTTGGACTAAACTGCATAACAGAGTTAACTTTTAGGGTCATTCTGTCATTCTGTCATTTTTCACCCGCGGGCGCTTCCGGCACTGCCAGTGAGCCGCGCGCGCGTCCCGCCCCAAAATCCGGACCCGCGCGCTTCCCACTTTGGCAGTAACGAATTGCACCTTATTTCCCTCCCTTTTCTTATTTACAAACATCTTTTCTTGATCACAAAAACCATCTTTTTACATCCACATTCATCCCCCCTTTTCTCATTAACTCCCAATCCCAAATTCTAAGCCTTTTCCCAAAAAAACTAATATTTCTTTCATTTATTATTTGATTTCTTTTATTTCTTTTATTTTTCTTTTATTCATTTATCTTATTTGTGATTGGCCCATTCCATTTCACATGGATGACCAATTTCCCTCCATCATTTCCCTCTCTTTTTTACCTATAAAAACCATCATCTTCTACCTTGGACCTTGGACTTCTTTTTTTGGACTCCAACCTTGATTCACCAACTACATTATACACAAATTTTCCCAACAAGAGTTCTTAGTAAGAAGACTCTACACAAATTGTTCTACAACAATTTCATTACAACAACAACACTTTCAAGTCAAGGTTCCAAGTCCTCTTTCTCAAGGTACAACTCAATTTTCTTCCTTTGTTTTCTTCTTCTTGATGTATGCAATCCCCATTAATGGGACATGACCAACATGACTACTTCACATATTGAAGTTAGTTAAGGTTATCTCCCTACATTTTAATCTTAACTTTAATTCACCATGTTAATTTCTCTTCATCTCTTAATGTAATTCTTTAACATTACTTGTTACATGTAATATTTATCATTAAATAAATAAAACAATTCTATTTTATTTTCCCTTTATTTCCCCTTTTCTTCTCATCACAATTATTAGCACATTTCTATTTAATTAATTGAAGGACATGTAAATATTAGAACACCAATAGTAGCAAGACCCGCGTAAGCGGGGCGGAGTGGGTGTTTAAGTACTTCCCACTCCGTCACCTAACCCCCGAACCCTTCTCTCCCGAATCTCTGGTTTTGTACATAAATTAGGCTATTTCTAGGTTTTTCTTATGTTCCTTTAAAAACATAGGTGGCGACTCTAAACAATCTAAAACAAGTTAGACATCCTAGGATAATTCACCGCTCTAGCCAAGCCGTGGTTCCCCGGGGTATCTACAGTTTCTTCTCAACAGGTGCCCATTGCCACCGAGTATAGAGAGGTCGCGGGACGGCTTGCCCAGTTTATGGCCTATGCCAAGAGGGTTAAGAGAGAGACTGCGGAACTCTTAGGTCGGTTGGCTCGTCAGACAGCAGAGTCAGCCTCTTGCGGGAAGAGACCTCGGACAGATGAGTGATCACGTGGCTGTTGGGTTTCGTAGTAACATGCGCAGCGGAAAATATCATTTAAAACTAGAAAAACTAGAAAAACTAACCCTTGATGACTTTGAATTTAGTCTTTGATCTTGGTGGAGAAATTGAAGCTTTAATCACGAACAAGTAAGAACACGAACTTTGAAGATGATAAGCTTCACCCTCTAGCGTTATCCACACCTTGAACGAATATCAAGAACACTTGATCTTGGTTGCTAGACCAAAATTGTGAAACACGTTTTCACAATCAATATGAAATATATGGAATTTTAATTGTGTATTATTTTGTTCTTCAATCTAGGATGTCTTAGAACAAAATAAAACCTCTCTCAAACTCTTTGAGATTTGCACAAAAGCATTAGCTTTGATTCTGGCCGAATTTTGCTATTTATATACAAGTTAGACCTATTCCAAATAGGAAACTTGTGTCTAAACCCGTCCAAAATTCTTTTCCAAATCAAATAAGGAAACCAGTCCCGACATGGTGTGCGGCCGCCCAAAACCACCTGTGCGGCCGCACATCTATCTGGAAGGTTTCTGGTACTTTTTGAGCCAAGCTGTGCCACCGCCCAAACCCTTTTGTGCTGTTGCACACCTGCCCCAGATTTCTCTAATTTTCCAAATTCCTCTAAAGTCCTTCGACTCAATATCCCGATATAGTCCTTATTTAAGATTCGTTCTATTGTGTGTGCCCTCTAGGATTACACTAAGTTGGCAATGGGTTCAAACATAAAACCATAAGATATGATTAGGTTCTAGCAAACCATCATACCTACCCAAATAGTATAACTAGATACAAGTTCGCATTCCTTTAGAACATGTCACAATCCCTTTGTCCACTATGTCATTGAACACAAGTCATGGTCAACAAGTCAACTTGTTTTGTTCAATACTTTCTCGATTCCGAATATGTTGATAATACAAATGACATTGATCTAATCAATTCATTTGAGTCCGGCCGAACATTTTCATCAACATCATTCCTACGAGAGGCCTAAGCTTGACATCTCTCCGAAGAGGGACAAATCCATTTAGCTTATTACTCTTCCCTAAGTGAATCCGATTATGCCAATCATACCCTTTATAACTACCCGGTTAAAGGTAACGTTTGAATATGTCAAACATAATGTTCATCAAGTGGAAGACTATAATAACTTCATGTCAAAGGATTCAAATGACATAACTAATATGAGATATATGTACGACATAGACCATGACATAAATCTCATACAGCGGGTCATGTCCAGTACCTTGTTCCAAACAAGTACCCATAAATCTAACATGATCATCTCATGATCATTTAGCCTTTATACTAGTGCTTAACAAGTACTAGGGACAGAGATTATTATAAGTAAACATGAACAACAATAATAATCAAAACATCTCTTTATTGATATGAAATAAATGATAACAATTACAACGTTTATTAAACGTGCCTAGGGCACCACTACCAACAATCTCCCACTTGCCCTAGGCCCAATCTCCCATGTATCTAATACCCATGGACCTAACATGACCTTCATGTTTAGCATATGGAAGTCCCTTTGTTAGCAGGTCCGCAACATTGTCATCAGTAGGTACCCTGCATATATTTACGTCTCCCCTATCAACGATTTCTCGAATGATATGAAAATGCCTAAGTATGTGTTTGGATTTCTGATGTGCTCTTGGTTCCTTTGCTTGAGCAATAGCACCATTATTATCGCAATAAAGGTCTATTGGATTAGCAATGCTAGGAACCACTTCAAGTTCAGTGATGAACTTCTTAATCCAAACAGCTTCCTTTGCAGCATCTGATGCAGCAATATACTCAGCTTTCGTTGTAGAATCAGCGGTTGTACATTGCTTGGAACTCTTCCAGCTTACAGCTCCACCATTTAACATAAACACAAAACCCGATTGCGATCGACTATCATCTTTGTCGGTTTGGAAGCTTGCATCCGTGTAAGCATTTACTACGAGATCATATTCCATTACTCCATAGACCAAAAACGAATCTTTAGTTCTTCTCAAGTACTTAAGAATCGCTTTTACAGCCATCCAGTGATTTTCACCGGGGTCGGATTGGTATCTACTTGTCATGCTTAAAGCATAAGATACACCCGGCCTAGTACAAATCATGGCATACATGATGGACCCAATTACCGAAGCATATGGAACATCATTCATTTTCTCACGCTCATCTTTTGTCTTAGGACATTGAGTCTTGCTTAGAGAAACTCCATGTAACACTGGTAAGGTTCCTCTTTTAGAATTTTCCATACGGAATCTTCTAATGACCTTGTCAATGTATGTACTTTGGCTTAAACCAAGTAGCCTCCTTGATCTATCTCTATAGATCTTAATGCCAAGTATATATGCGGCTTCACCCATATCTTTCATTACGAAGCATTTTCCTAAGCAAGTCTTCATGGACTGAAGTGTAGGAATATCGTTTCCAATGAGTAATATGTCATCCACGTATAAAATAAGGAATAGTACTATGCTCCCACTAATCTTCTTGTATACACAAGGTTCATCTTCGTTCTTGATGAAACCAAACTCTTTGACCGATTCATCAAAACGGAGATTCCAACTCCTTGAAGCTTGCTTCAATCCATAGATTGATCTCTGCAATTTGCATACCTTAGAATTCTGTTCAAAACCTTCCGGTTGTGTCATATACACATCCTCTTGTAGTTTTCCATTTAGGAAAATGGTTTTGACATCCATTTGCCATATTTCAAAGTCAAGATATGCGGCAATAGCAAGCAGAATTCTTATAGACTTGATCATTGCTACGAGTGAAAAGGTTTCATCATAGTCAATACCATAAACTTGCCTATAACCTTTCGCTACAAGCCTAGCTTTGTAAGTATGCACCTTCCCATCTATGTCAGTCTTCTTCTTGAAGACCCATTTGCATCCTATGGTTTTTACACCTTCGGGCGCATCAATCAAGTTCCAAACTTGATTGTCTTGCATGGATTGCAATTCAGATTCCATGGCTCCAAGCACTTACCCGAATCAGGAGAAGACATCGCCTCTTGTAGGTTGTCGGTTCATCATTCTCAATGATTTCCTCCTCATTACTATCCATTACGAGAAATCCATATCTCTCAAGCTCGGATCGTAACCTACTAGATCTGCGAGTTGCTTGTGTATTTTGAACAGGTTCCACAACTCCTTGTGGTTTTTGTTCTTGTTCCACTATTGGTTCAATGTCATTTTCTGGGTCTCGAATCTCTTCAAGATTTATTTTACTGCCACTGATTTCTTTGGAGAGAAATCTTTCTCTAGAAAGACACCAGTTCGGGCAACAAAAACTTTGTTGTCCTCACGGTTGTAAAAGTAATATCCTCTAGTTTCTTTGGATATCCCACGAAAATACATTTGTCAGATTTGTGTGTGAAAGTTGTCAGAGAAAAGTCTTTTGACAAAGCTTCGCAACCCCAAATCTTCATGAAAGATAAACAAGTTTCTTTCCGCTCCACATCTCATATGGAGTCTTTTGAACCGATTTAGTTGGAACACGATTTAGTGTGAATGCAGCGGTTCTAGAGCGTAACCCCAAAAGGATATTGGAAGATCAACTTGACTCATCATTGATCGAACCATGTCTAACAAAGTCCGATTTCTCCTCTCGGACACACATTCCATTGTGGTATTCCGGGGGAGTCAATTGTGAAACTATTCCACAATTCTTTAGATGATCATCAAATTCATGACTCAAGTATTCTCCACCTCGATCTGATCGAAGTGCTTTAATACTTTTGCCAAGTTGTTTTTCTACTTCATTTTGAAATATTCTAAATATCTCAAATGCTTCACTTTTATGTTCATTAGGTAAACATACCCAAATCTACTATAATCACAGTGAAGGTTATGAAGTATTGAAATCCTCCCTAGCATTGCTACTTAATGGTCTGCATACATCGGAATGTATCAACCCCAATAAGTCGCTTGCCCTTTCACCTAACTTGGTAAAGGTGTCTTAGTCATTTTTCCAAGAAGACACGACTCACAAGTATCATATGACTCAAAGTCACATGAACCCAAAGTCCGTCCCCATGGAGTTTTGAGATACGCTTCTCATTAATATGACCAAGACGGCAATGCCACAAATAAGTATGATTTACATCATTAGGTTTAGATTTCTTATTTATATTGATAGACATTGTCATTATTTTCATTCTTAACATTCAAGACATAAAGGCCATTAAATGAATTAGCAGTACAATAAAGCACATCATTATACTAAATAGAAAATTCTTATCTCAATAAGAAACTTAAAACGTTCATTATCCAAACAAGAAAATGAAATAATATTTCTACTTAAATCCGGAACATAATAACAATTGTTCAAAACAAGAATTAATCCGGAAGGTAAAGTGACTTCATAAGTCCCTACGGCTAATGCAGCACTCTTGCTCCATTCCCACGCGTAGGTCTACTTCACCCTCTTTAAGTAGTCTTCTATTCTTTAGTCCATGCACATTTAAACAAATATGAGAACCACATCGGTATAATACCCAAGAATCAGTGGTAGAAAGGAGAATATCTATCATATAGATACCTGAAGTCGACGCAGCCTTGCTGCCCTTCTTTTTTTTGCTCTTCCAAGAAAGCCTTGCAATTACGTTTCAATGACCAATTTTGACAATGGAAACAGATTGCATCCTTTTGTGAATCGGGTTTTGCCTCAGAAGCCTTGGCAAACCTTTGCCTTGCTATCTTGGGTTTGACAACTTTCTTACCCTTTCCTTTGGCACTAGCCTTCTTCCAATCATGAACCAAGAGCACGGGAGAAACTTTCTCCACAATCTTCATCTCTGCAGTTTTAAGCATCCCATGCAACTCGGAGAGATTTTTATCCATTCCATGCATGTTATAATTCATTACAAAATGATTATAACTTTTAAGCAATGAATTAAGAATGAGATCCATGGCTAGCTCCAATGGGATTGGATAGCCAAGTTTCTCAAGGTGCTCTACATAGCCTTTCATTTTTCAGCATGTGAGGACTCACTTGTTGCCCATCATTCATTTTGCAAGAAGTGAATGCAACAATGGTCTTGTACCTCTCTTGCCTAGCTTGCTCTTGAAACATGGCTCTTAACTCCACGCCTATCTCATAGGCTTCAAATGTTCCAAACTTTGTTGGAGTTTTTGAGCACATAGTAGCAAGCATGAGACAGCTTACATCTTAGAATCATTACAATGTTTATTGTAACTGTCTCTTTCTGCCCTAGGGGCAGTAGGTTCTGGTTCAGCAGGAAGAGGCCCATCGAGAATGTACAACTTATCTTCTTGCCTAAGAACAATTTTTAGGCTACAGATCCAATCCATAAAGTTCGTACCATTCTCTTGGAGCTTATCCTTCTCAAGGATCGATCGCAAGGAAATGACTTGGAGTGTTAGTAGTCATTGTCTACAAATATGAAAAATTTCCAAAATTTAATAAGAACCGGTTTCATTAAAGAAATAAAATAATGTATTTTTCAAACAAAATACTCCACTAAATTATATAACCTTCATATACATCCAATGTATAATATAATTTTAATTGGGCTAAGATCCAACTTTAACTTTTGAGTCCACGGGAGGCGGACCGCTCAAAACTAAATTAATTAGGTAGACAATCATGTCAATCATATCCCATATGATTCTTAGATTATTTATGAGATTCTTTAAGAAAATCCAATTTCAAAAAAGCATGTTTAATCTCATCTTTTGCCTAGGCCCAAACTGTTTTGACGCCTAATTAAGTCCAACCATTTTAAACGTATAGGAACCATTCAATTTAATGCACCTTGCGGAGGCAAGCCCACATTGAATTAATGAACCTCATCTTGCTCATACATGAATAAAATTAATGCACCTCGCCGAGGCGAACCCACATCAAAATCACCCATGTATAAACAAGTGTTTTAATCAAGGCATGGCAAAAAAAACTTAAAACTTTCTTTGAAGGTTCATCACATATAGCATACAAACACATTTATGAGCACATAATATAAACATGTTACGCATCAAGTTTAGC
>JAOWBW010001342.1:32448-248354 GCA_026119855.1 Campanula takesimana
TGATTTTGCTAGAAGATGATTCATATATATTCTCTTTAGCTTTCCCAATTGTTTCGTTGGGTAGACATAATGGAATGATTGTCTCTTGACTTTTTCCTATCCTTTACCCATTGAATTAGAATGTTTTTCCTTGGGAATTTCAAAAAGTTTGCTGATTTGTAAATTCACTTTCTCTTTCAGCACAGACATCACATTTAGAGTTGTCACTAGTTGATGAGAATTCCCAAGCCACTTTTATCACCACTGACTTTTTGGACTCAAATATATTCTCCATAGTGACACGAGAATTGGACCACTCATTTGTAATCTTTTTAAGATCAGTAATTTGAGCAACAATTCATCATTTTGAACTTTAAGAAGTGAGTTATGTTCTGTTAGAAAAGTGTTTTTAACAGTAAGAGGAGTCATGCTCTTTATCTGCTCCTTAAGGAGGGTGAGTGAGTTCAGATTTAAGTAGAGATTTCTCGGTCTAAGCTGGGAAATTTATCACATGATAGTGATGCTAAAGCTTTTTCATTTTGCCAAATTTACTAATTACCCTTTCAGCTCTAAGAAAAACTTTATTGTTTGGCAATGTCCTCATCGTGATTGATTGTAGGAATAGGTGCAACTTGAGGTCTAACAATTCACTCTTTCTGAGTTTGCTTCTAGCACTCAGATCACATCTAGAAAATAACAATCACCATCGCTTTGAGCCGGAGTGAGAAATCCTTGTTCAACGAGCTCGCTGATGTTGATCCTTTCTTCCTTTCGCTTCTTAAAAACTTGCAGATTTCTTGATAGGTTTATTCAAGACATTCATATCAGGAACATCTTTGGAGAAGTCATCATCAGAATCATAAGTATCAACTTCATCATCATTTGCCACCAAACAAACGAGTCCATCATCAGAATCTTCATCGCTTTCATCGGAGTCTGTTTCAATCAATGTGTTATGCTCATTTGCTGGTGATTCTTCTTCAGTAACCATTCCCTTGTGACGAGTGAATTTGGGAGTGAACTTGGGAGTATGGTTGCTCTTCTTCTGCATACGTATTATTAACCTCTGTTGAATCATTGGCATAGTTTGGAATTCCTTCAAGTCTTCATGTCTTCAAATAAATCACCAAGTGTTGAATCATTTAAAAATGAGCGCGTAGGCGCGTTGAGCCATCTGGGCGCATGATCATGCGCGCGCGCGCAAGGGGGCGCATGGCGCAAGAGAGGGCGCATGGGCGCGATGCTCAATTTCAACTTGTGATTTTTCTTCAATCTTGACCTTCTTGCCTTATTCCTAAGCCTATTCTATTACAATGGACTACCTAAAAAATTAAGTATAAATACTTCTTACATGTGGTTCTAAAGTTCATGAAATAAAACTTAGGTGATGGATCAATCAAATCTAATCAATCCTATTATATTGAAACTGAGATATAAGTGGTCATACCCAACAGTTGGAATATCCTTTGTAACGTGATAGTTTAGCCTTATGTGCTAGCTACTTGATGAGTTGGCTTAGCCTCTCATATACTTGTTACTTGATGACATCTTGAGCATGATTACTTGATAATCTTCTTGATTTGCATGATTACATGATAACATGCTATGTACTTGTACCTAGTAACTTACTGAGATTTATCTCACCCCGTTCCTTGTTTATTTGTTCCCCCTCCCAGGAAAGCAAGTGGTAATACGTTGTGAGGCTCGACTTAGCAGGGGCCTACTGGCTGGTTGTTCTTGTTGGAGATTTTTATCCTTTCCAGTTTTTGGTGAGGACGATTTTGTATCAGTTGTTTAGACTCAGTATCTTGGGTAGACTTGTATAGTACTTGTATATAACCACATTTGTTTAAATTTCTTGGTATAGAACTTGTGGTGAGCTATTTTAGCTCGTTTCCCTTGAGTATATATGATACCAGTTGATTTATTCAGGTGTCATTCCCGTTTTTTCGCTTCTTGTTAGTTACGCGCACCAGGTTCAAGGTTCTATTATAGAACCCCGGGACTTATGGGCGTGTCAACTCATTCACCCATGCCTATATAAACAGGTCCTCTACACAGGAAACGGGTAATGAACTCTTTTGGCTCAAAACTATAGTCAATTGATTTCTCTTCATTTCATACACAATCCGTATTCTTACTCTCCACGCCGGAGGGCCTTCGCCGGTGAATCCCCGGCGTAGTTTACGTTTGTTCATTGTGCGCAGATCCGAACGGGGAAGTTCTCATTGCTGGATTTATTCGAACCGCTAGACGAAAGGCTGATACGGTACATTTTTGGTAGCATCAGATTATATAAGATTTTTTTTTTAAATATACTCTATCCATCTCAAATTAGATGTCGTTTTGAGGCTTTGCACAGTTATTAAGAAAACAAATGAAATGCCAGCATTGCCCTTATTAATAGCTTCATTGCCCTTATTAATACCTTCAATTGGTTTTCCTTAATCTCTTGTGTCCCTAGAACTTCCAGTCATCTTAAATCCATGAATGGTTCCATTATCTTCTTCCAAGAGTAATGCATCCATGATAAATCTATACTATAGTATTTTAAAGTTGGTGAAACTTACCTTGGGAATGACAGTAAGCCAAAAATGGGTTTATCTGATTTAGAGGATGCCATGTAATATGACTTTTGGAATCATAGAGGCTTTTGGCATTCTCCTACCTAGGTAAAAAAATAGGTAATATCCATAGGTATGATAGTAGGTAATTTAGTGATTCTATAAGAAGATTAAAAGAGATTCATATCTAACAGAATATGCACTCTTATATATAGAGTATTAGACTAGGTAGACATATACTCTTATATATAGAGTATTAGACTAGTAGGGTTTGGATGCATTAAAGAACAATTCATTAAGAAGTGACTTTTTAGTTTTTGACTATTCAAATTTTCATAATTCAATGGCTTTGATCCTTTCATGTATTCCAAGAGACAACATATTATTCAAAACCATTGAATTATGATGAAATTCTTAAAGTTTAAAGTATCAAGTGAACTTGAAATCATAGAAAATGAAAAGATAAGATGAACCATTGTAATAAATAATGCTAAAATCAAAAAAGTCTCTAACTTACATTTTATTAATATGATTTGCATTTATGCTAACATATAAAAAGTCTCTAACTTACATATTATTAATATGACTTGCATTCATGATCTCTTAAGTTATATGACTCTTCAACTTTAAAGACTACTACAAAAATATAAAAACCAAACATTTATTTATCAAATAGTACTTTTAAGCTCTCAACTCTACCAAAAAGACACCTTTCTCATTTTAGATGCAAGGATAATTTCATTGTTCATACTTTTCTATACATAAATGAAGCCAACGGGAAGAAGACGACGCAATGATTTATCAACCCTCCATATCGGTAACATAATATTCTATTTCAATATTTCATGAATTATATACTAATTATTGTATTTGTTGTTATATTAATTTTGGTAGGTATTCCTTCAAAAGAAATTACTAAAAAAATCGTGCTTATTTGATGAGTAAAAAAATAAAAAAGGAAGTTCAAATTTACAAGCGAAAGAGAAGGAAGGAACAAGCATGTCGAAAGATGGACGAGAAACTTTTTTCGGCCAATCAGGTTTGAAGTCAGGTTTCTTCCATATAATTAAAGTCTCTTGCAGTGTTTAAGAATAATATTCATAATAAAATTTGGGAAATTTGGGTAGTTAACCTATACATACAAGCGGCACACACAACACACACACATGTATATATATATATACACACTAAACACACATGCAATTTTCCATATCCTCAAACTTTTATTTTGTTAACAGATTCATCAATGCGTACATCACAACGGACGAATAGTTCCAGGAAAAGAAATTTACTATTGGATAATGAAATTGGTACCACATCCAATTACAATGTTAGGACATCAGGTGTGTTGAATTTGTTAATTTAATAGAGTATGTAAAATTGTTGCAGTTAATTACTAAGATTTAGTTAATTACAAAGATTTAGAGAAAACTACAATTGTTATTGTATATAACATATCAATTCGGACGGAAGGAGTATATAGGTAGTTAGGGCTAAGTAGTAAGCAACGAGTCTTCATTTCATAACTTTTCATAGCTTCTCACATATGTGACTGAGTGTATATATTAAATATTTTATAAAAACATGCCCGCATTCCTATGACTATTCAGCAATTTAGGAGAGAAATTTACTTTCATCAGTAATTAAAACTTAGGAGAAATTCAAAACGGATATTATTAACAAAAAGTTTGGGATGGAAGGAGTATAACTAACAAATCCAGTTTAACCTTCAAATAAATTATTTAAATTTCATTATTAAATAATTTTAGCAATAAACATGATCTTTGAAAAAAGTAAAAAAATTAGACAATTTAAATTCACCATAATGTCATTAGGTGTTCTAGCTCCCATGCGGAGCACGGATTTATTTTCTAGTGTAATTGTAGTAGTAGTAGTAGTAACTGAGAGGGGAATTGCAAAAGTCCTTTTGGGAACACGGAAGCAAATTGATAGCAGTAGTTGGAGAATTGAAACAGTAGTTAATGACAGACGGTTGGGGCAAGGGTATAACAGGAAGTTCATTCATTTATTCTCATCAACGACGTCTAATTTGAGACACTTTCCCCCCTTCAAAACGACATCTAATTTGAGACGGATGGAGTATTTTCTATTAAATATATAATAAAAATTATTTATAAAAAATATACTCGGTACACGGTATACCAACAAAACTCATACTCCTTCCGTCCCACTCGAATTAGGACAAATTTGCATTTTGGATGTCCCATTGGAATTAGGACCACCAAAAAATGGAAGTGTTTTATTTAATGGGACTCACATTCACACTCACAACAACTTTTCACCATTATTCTCTACCCCACTTTCTCTCTTCTACTTTACTTTTCATACTCATAACACATACTCCACTAACACTTTTTCCTTAATCCCCGTGCTCAACCCAAAAATCCTAATTTAGGTGCGACGGAGGGAGTATTTGTGTACCGTGTACCAACCAAGACTGCTAATTGGTACGGTAGTACTGTACCAAACATTCGGTATACCGAAGTTTGATATACCAAACGGTTTGGTTCGGTAGGTACTCGGTTGGTTGGTTTATCACTAACACTTTTTCCTTAATCCCCGTGCTCAACCCAAAAATCCTAATTTAGGTACGACGGAGGGAGTATTTGTGTACCGTGTACCAACCAAGACTGCTAATTGGTACGGTAGTACTGTACCAAACATTCGGTATACCGAAGTTTGATATACCAAACGGTTTGGTTCGGTAGGTACTCGGTTGGTTGGTTTAGTTTGGTACAAATGGCCAGCCTTACACCTCTTAGGACTCAAGTGAGGTGGGACGGAGGGAGTATGTATTAGTGTACTCATGCATATGTGCATATGAAAAAGACCAGGGTAAATATAAAGTCACAAAAAGTGTCACAAAATTGGCTTACAAAATGATGTGTCATGATTTTATTGGTATTTTTTATTAGAATATGCTGGGTCCACTATCGATTCAACCACTAAAATATCGTCATCTCATTTTATGAAATCTTTTTGTGCCCCTAGCCTTGCCCAACAGATCATACGTGAATTTTCCAAGATACCATTTGCTTGAAATGATACATGAAAATTGAACAACACAAATGGAATAACAGGTCATTAGCCCCCCTCCCCACCCACCCACCCTCCCTCCCCCACCCACAATTTCACAGTGTGCCTTGATCTTTAAACAAAAATGCATACACACTAAATTTGGCCCATTTTATTTCTCCAAATGGTGCACAAAAAATAAGATTGTATATCAAAAACACATCCTGACTTAGTGACTTGTTTTCAACCAAATTGATATTGTTTCAAGGGTATTGTTATACACATCCGTAAAACTTATAAATACATCCGTAACAATGTATTACAGTGTTGTACCATCTAAAATTTCAAGCATACTACGAGTCTATTCATAAATTTTACTGGTGTATATAACAACACCCATTGTTTCACCAAAAATTGCTCAGCAAAGTGAGATTGTTCACAAAAACAAAAGCAACGTTGATTTCAATAATCCAACCGTAATCCGATTGAGTCGTAAAAACCCAAAATTCAAATCAAACCAAAATAAAATCCTAACCCTAAATACAGAGGTGGATGAGAGAATATAGAGAGCAAAATTTGCTGGAGAATCTCTTGATTGAAGAAGCCCTCCGTCACTCCGTCGTCTCGCTTCTCCGCCTCTGAGGATGTTGGAGTTGAAAGACACCATTTTCACTTGGATCTCCGCTCAGTCAGCACGATCTAACATCAACTCCTATTTTCATACTATTTCATCTTCTGTGATTAGGGTTTCAATTCTTCAACCCTTTTTCTCCGGATTCTAACAACGCTATCTATCCAGAGTAGGTAACCTCAAATCCATTATATAAATGCATTTTCATGATTGAAATTATATTTTCATTATCGTTAATTGCCAATCTGATATACTCCGTTAATGGGAAGATTAAACCCACCATCTCTCTCAAGCCTATTCATCCGCCAAAATCCATTCCGAAACATTAGAATCAATGGCGGTGAAGAGATTCTAGACCAAGATCAGTCATTGTCAACTCAGCGCAAGGTTGCAAAAGAAGTTTCTAGAATCATTAGAACCAACCCGGGATGGGAGCAGACACTTGTATCGGACTTTCCCTTTGCTAATTTCTTAGATTCTTGTTTTTTGAATGAGGTTTTGAAGAATCAAAGGGATGCACAGCTGTCGGTCCAGTTGTTGCACTGGGTTAAGTCTCAATTTGGGGTTTCGCCTGAGTCATCGTCGTGTAGTTTGGTTTTCAATGCTCTTGTAAAAGCTAAGGCTGTGAAAGATGCAATGGATTTTCTCAAACTTACTAAGTTTGTTCCAGAGTCGCTTGTTTAGAATTGTATTTTAGGTGTTTGTTTGAAAATGGGATGATTGAGGAGGCACTTGAAGTTCTTGAGGGATTGAAAAAGACAAGTTCTTTACTGTCACTGGAGACGTGGAACATGGCTTTACTGGGTTCGATTAAGGCTGGGCGTGCTGATATTGTATGGAAATTGTACGGTGAAATGATTGAAGTTGGTGTTGGTTTAGACAACAATACAGTAGGGTACTTAATTCGAGCCTTTTGTATGGAAAACAATGTTTCGAAGGGGTATGAGCTTCTACGACAAGTTTTGGAAGCTGGTTATCTCCCTGATAATGTTGCTTTTAGTCATTTGATATCTGGGTTTCTTAAAGATAGGAACTTTTCTAGAGTTTCAGCCATTCTCCATATCATGATTGCAAAAAAATTGCAATCCTGATATATACACGTACCAAGTAATCATACATGGATTATGTGTTGGAAGAATGCGACATGAAGCTTTTAGGATATTTAATGACCTGAAGGATAGGGGATATGCTCCAAATAGGGTCATGTATACTACAATGATCAACGGCCTTTGTAAAATGAAAATGATCGGGATGGCTCAAAATTTATGGTTTGAGATGATCGAGAAGGGAATTATGCCAATGAATACACATATACAGCACTTATATCTGGCTTGTTTTCAATTGGAAATGTTGAGGAGGCTCATAAGTTCTATAAAGAAATGTGTGATAAATATGGGGCTAACATAGTGAGCTCTAACGTTATGATTAAAGGTCTGTGTATGCATGGAATGATGAACGAAGCTACTAACATGTTTCAACAAATGCAGCAAAAGGGTATTGCCCCTGATGCTTTAACTTACAATTCTCTGATTCGGGGGTTCTATAAGCAAGAGAAGATATCAGAAAGTTTGAACTTGTTATATGAACTTCTTTTTAAGGGTTTGCAGCCTTCAGCAGATTCATACACATTTATTATTGAAAAACTTTGTGAAATGGGACAAGTGGATGAAGCAAAAGCTCTATGGGAAGATATGCAAGATAGAGGGTGTGGAGCCAGCAAGCTGTACTAATGACTTTATCATACATGGACTGATCAAGGAAGGAGATGAGGAACAGGGAATCGAATGGTTGTGCCGTATGTTGAAGGACGGACTCATACCACGAGAAGGTACTTTTGAGAAACTAATTATTATTCTCTTGGAAAGAGATAAAATGGATGATGCTTTACTTGTTCTAAATTACATGTTTAAGCTAGGTCCTGCACTGACTGACTGTATTTCCCATGCTTTGGTTAACAAACTTTGCAAAAATAATTCCCATCATGTGGAGACATGTATGGCAGGTATCTTCTAATGAGCGAAATGCCTAAACTCTAGAGGTTGCTTAGATGCGTGATTCTTGTTTGCATTCCTTTTACAGGCCAATTTTCTCCAAAAGTACATATATTTTGTAGCAGTCCTAGTCATAGCATCTGATTTGATTGTGTATTAGATCTCTTTTGATATGCAAGTATACATTGATTATTTTGGAGATATCCATCAGCAGTTATGTTCTTATCTGCTTTGGGATTGGAATTGAAAATTTTCTTCACTATGAAATAGATATATATGCTACAATATTTATTATATTTGGCGTTTTGGCCTCTTGGTTCTTGATCCATGGCTGGCACGATGTTTACATAATTGCATTTCTCTCTAATTTTTTAATAGAATGCTGCAAGTATTTGGCTTAAGTTTCTAAAAGTGGCTTGCATGAAGTGCGTTGATGAGAAACAGGAAGTAATGTGGTGAACTTAAAATATATCGAGATAAGTTACATTATGAATTAACAGTTGAACAACTAGAGAGGAAATGAGTACCTAAGACCAAGATTTACTCCATTTTTCCTTTTTTTTTTTTTTTTTTGGGGGGGGGGGGGGGGGGGAGGGGTTGGGGATATAGGTCTAGGAAAGATTGGGTTAATTTTCAGAACTACGACGAAAATGTCAGCTCCGATACTGTTTTGATTGTCTCTTTGACTGCTGGACTACTCTCTATAATGCCGTGGCCGTTGAACAAATGCTGTTCTTAACACTTTCTGACAGTATTACAAATATTGACCAGTAATTGATTATGAATTCCCCTCGGTTAACCTTCAAAATTTGAAGGGTCTTTACGTTAGAATGAGCGAAAAGGGGCTTGCGAAAATAATCCATGGCTGCCCTGCCAGTATATTGAAAGGATCATACTCCTTAGTTGTAACGGGCCTAGAAAGATTAAGGTGGCTAACCTTCAAAATTTGAAGGGTCTTTACGTTCGCACGATTGATGGTAATCAAAGGGTTGCTGTTAGCGCAAACAGTTTGGAGTTCATGATTTACCATACTGATAAACCGTCCCAATTTTTTCTTAATATCAAGGCTCGAAATTTGGAAATTCTTGAATTGGACGGCCCAAGAATCACAGATGAACGTTTACAAAACAAACCTCATAGCTGCTAAGTGTTCCTGTCCTTCCAATGAAATATGGAGGAATTGCTTCGAACAGGTAAAGTTTGAAGAAGATGAAGAGTGGGGGCCATTTCACGGATGGAAAAAATCAGCAGATGCATTGTAAAATTTGGAGATTATTACATCCTCAAACTCCCTACAGTACTTAGCACTTCATTAGCTTTTAATTTTATTTTATAATTAGATTGGTAAAGTTTTTGTATTAGATAGGGTATATGGTTTGCTCATCCCTGTCTTTGTGAATTTAATTAGATGAGCATTAAATATATCGGTGGTTGTTTTGGGAGCTTTCTGGGATATATGATATGTTTAATTTGGAGGTTTTAATGGTCATTGTTAGGGAGATGATGAGTTTGATTGAAGTAAAAATGTCCTAAATTCAGTTGAGTCTATTACTCCCTCTGTCCCTGAAAGATAGTCTCATTTTGATTTTTTACGGTCAACAAAAATGAACTTTGACCACCATTAGTGACAATCTGATCATTCTAGTGAAATTCTAAAATTTGTAATTGAGAAATCATTAAGTGATTTATCAATAACAATTTTTAGAATTTCACTGTGATCATTAAATTGACACTAATGTTTGGTCAAAGTTTATTATTCATCTCACTCATTCTCTCTCCTACTTTTCTTTTATACTCACAACACCAATGAACTTACTATTCTCTACCCCACTTTCTCTCTCCTATTTCACTTTTCACACTCACAACAACTACCCACTACTATTCATCCCTTAATTCCCTTGCAAAACCCATTTTGTCCACATTGTTATGGGACAGAGGGAGTATGTTGTTTGGAGGTCGATTTTGACAAAAATATTTTTGATGAACAACTGAAAGGGTATGATTATATTCCTGAATTTGAGCAAGTATTTGTAAGAGTTAGTGCGCCTTCATCGACATGTTCGACTCTTATGGAGGGGTTGTTGTGGTGCTTTTCTCCTGACGTACTTTGTGTGAAACGTGATTCAAGTGGAGATGATGAATTTGTAGGGTATTTATGTGAGGAGCTTCTGGTGGTAGAACATGATCCAAACACGGATGTAAAATGTTGGAGGAATGATTGTGTTCCTTTGAGAGACGATCGACCACCCATCTTCCTTATTCTTGTCTTTGTATCCTCATAATTGCCCGCAACCTACTCTTGAACGGTGCTGATGCCCTTCCTTCCAGCAAACAAATCTATGGGACGTTATGGATCCATCAACTTTTGAGCGAAACAACCGACCAATTCGAACTTTGAATCCTGCAGAAGCTGCACATGCGTAGTAAAATTAGTACGCTTCGTTACCAGAAGTGAGCTCAAGGCCTTTGGATGGCTCCAGTGATCTGATTCCTGTCCTCAAGGATACAACTGCAGTAGATTGAGCTTTCCTTTGTATCTGGGGTGGATGTGGATGGATGTCACCTGAGAGATCAAGTTCATGATTATGTTCCTTTGTGATATTAGCAAGAACCCACTTCCCAGAATCTTCTTTTTGTACCCTTATGAAAGCTGGACACCCAGTTCTGGAGTTGGTCTGAAACCCCTCCTTTGAGCAGACAAGTCATCGTGAAATAACCGACCCATCAACCCTGGATCGATAGAGCTGACCAATCCTAATCTGAATCCTACTTGAGCTGCATATAGGTTATAAAACTCTTGTGCTTCTTTTGCTGAATCAAACTCTAAGCCTACATATGGCCCAATTTTAGACTCTCCTTTATTCTCCCTGTGGCCATTAGTCTTTAAAACCGCTAGACCTGGACGTTTTACTCTTACAGTCATGGTGTTCCCCAGCTCTTCTCGATTCGTATCTGAGATTTAAGAATCAAATAGACCAAATGAGATGAAGTAATAGACACTCATCATTAACATTTTATATCACAGCAACTGCAGTGAAATTTAAACAGCAATGTAGGCTTCCACTCCTGTACATCATATAGAGGAGTATCAGCTCTTGGCCTCTGGCCCTCTTTTTTATCTTGCGTAAGGGGCCTATGGTTTCTTTTGTTAGAGCTCCCCCCACCCTCGCAACAAATTTCCAATGCACATATTTACTTATTAAGAAGTTGAGAAACAAACCAAATCCATCAAAATTGTTATATCTACAAGACATTGATAGGCAAATTGACTATCAATCATCAAAACATATTCATGCTTGGTCAAGGTTTACTTGTGTTGACTAATGTGACCAATATAAGCGAGACGGAGGGAGTATTATATAGTTATATAAGCGAGACGGAGGAGTATTATATAGTTTGCTCGTTCCCCAGTGAATTTAATTAGATGAGCCTTAAAACATGGTGGTGTTTTCTTTGAGAGTGCATCAAGGCTCTGCACTTGGTCCTTTCCTCTTTGCCCTGATAATGGACGAAGTGACGAGGTCAATCCAAGATGATATTCCATGGTGTATGTTGTTCGCAGATGATATTGTGCTGATTGATGAGACAAAAGAAGGCGTTGAAAGTAAATTGGAGTTGTGGAGACACACTCTAGAATCTCGAGGTTTTAGGTTAAGCAGAAGCAATACTGAATATATGGAGTGTAAATTTAGCAAAGTTGAAAGCAGAGAGAGGCAGGAGTGATCACATTCGATGGAAAGATTGTCCAAGCTTCCGAGTTCTTTCGCTATCTTGGATCTATTATCCAAAAAGATGGAGAATTGGATGGAGATGTGGCTCATAGGATTAAAGCAGGTTGGTTGAAGTGGAAGAGTGCCACAGGGTTTCTTTGTGATCGTGGCATGCCAAATAGATTAAAGGGAAAATTCTATCGTACGGCAATTAGGCCTGCACTGCTTTATGGCACTGAATGTTGGGCCGTGAAACAGTGGCATATTCATAAGATGAATGTAGCGGAGATGCGTATGCTACGATGGATGTGTGGGCATACAAGAAAAGATCGATTGAGAAATGAGGTGATCAGGGTAAAGTAGGAGTTGCGCCCATTGAGGATAAAATGATGGAGCATCGTCTAAGGTGGTTTGGTCATGTGAGACGTAGACCGAGTGATGCACCGATTAGGAGGCCTGAAGAGTGGAGAAGTGATAAAATGGCGAGGGGTAGGGGAAGAAATAAGCAAACTTGGATTAAGGTGATTGAAAATGATATGAGTTTACTCGGAGTGGATGAAGATGTGGCGTTGAAGAGGCCGGAGTGGAGAGCGAAGATTCATGTGAATGATGAGGGTTGATCGTACTTTTATTATTATTATTTATTTATTTATTTATTTTATTTCTCCATCTTTTTCCTCTCTTTCTCTCTCTCTCTCTCTCTCTCTCTCTCTCTCTCTCTCTCTTCCTTTTATCACGATGACATATGAGGATTCATGTTAGCCGACCCCAAATTATTTTGGGACTAAGGCTTTGTTGTTGTTGTTGTTGTTAGTTTGGAGGTTTTGATGGTCATTGTTAGGGTTTGATTGAAGTAAAATGTCCGACATTCAGTTGTACCTTAATTTCTTGTTTCGAGAAAATCTTCAAGTGTGTCAAGGAGACTCTTGCAAGATATCAACAGCAAGAGGTTAATTTGTTCATTTTTCAGGAGTGGTTATATGGAATGAGGTAACAATTGTACCTCTTTGTGTTATATATATATATATATATATATATTATATATATATATATATATTTGGAAATATATACAAATCTACAAATATTACAGGGCTTCTAAAATTTGTGTTTTTAATCATACAATGCAAAAAACATTATGAATGGAACATTGACGGATAAAGTGAAATGGAAATAATAAATATTACAAAGAAATGATAATTGTAGGATAATATTATATATTTATATATATAATATATATATATATATTTATATATATATATATATATATATAGGTAGGTGTTCAAATGAGAACCTAAATATCATGAGAACCGTGAGAACCAATCATAAACCATTAGATTAGAAAAAAATCAAGGGTCCATATGTTAGATACAATTGATACACTTAGATACATTACAAAAAATTCGATTACACTTGGATACAATAGGTTAATAAGTATTGTATCTAAGTGTTTCACTTGGATACACAATGTTAAAAACTAATGTATCCAATTGTTTTTCGAAAATTAACTAATGTATCCAAGTGTATCCAATGTATCTAACATCTGAACCCTTTATTTTTTTTCTAATCTAATGGTTTTATAAAGGGCAAATGGCACATTAGTGTACTTAAGTTTCACTAGAGTTGCAATATGGCTTTCAACGTTTCATTTTTGGCAATTTAACTCATAACGTTTACATGTTGTGGCAATGTGACTTAAAACTTGACGTATACTAACGAAATGAATGCTAATGAAACTAGACAAAAGTTAACAAATTGAACTAATAATGCCCTTTATAGAATACTTTATCCCCCATTTAAATTTTAAAAGTTATCACTGTCACATTTACATTAATTATATTTACAAAGCAAAATAATAAATAAAAAAATAAATAAAAAAATTATTTAAGACATCCACAATGAATATTAGCAACACCCTCCCTTGCCGTTTTTAAACCATTATTTTAACAAATTATCTTTTCTTTCTTAATATTAATTATTAAGTATAAATCAATAAATTACTAATTAATGTTTTTTAAATAAGTTTTTTTTGTAAAAATAAATATTACTCGAATTTGAAAAGATAAAAAGTTTCAGTTTTAAATTTAATTCAACTTAATTTCAAATCTTCAAATATATTTTTTTTTCTCAAAACTTATTTAAATATCTAACCTAAGAAAAAATCTGAACACCAATATCACCACCACCGCCAAATCTGAACAATCACAACAATCCCACCACATCAACTATTTTAAAGTGGACGACGGAGTTGTTGAGAATAAGACTGGAATTGAAAGGGGCATTTTTTTATAAAAAAAATAATATATTTAAAGATTTGGAATTAAGTTGAATTAAATTTAAAATTGAGACGTTTCATCTTTTCAAATTTGAGTAATATTTATTTTGATAAAAAAGAAAAATGCTTTAAAAACATAAATCAGTAATTTATTGATTTATATACTTAATAGTTAATATTAAGGAATATGAGATAATTTGTTAAAATAAAGGTTTGAAAAATGGGCGTTGGTAATATTTATTTTGGATGTATGAAATAATTTTATTATATATTAGACTCTTTTATTATTTTGTTATGTAAACAAATTAATAAAATAGTGATACTGATAATTTTTATATTTAGAGGGTGGATGTATTCCATAAAGGTCGTTATATTTCCCGTCCAATTTGTTAACTTTTATCTAGTTTCGTTAGCATTCATCCCTTTTCGTTAGTATTCGTCAAGTTTTAAGTCACATTGCTACAAAATGTAAACATTATGAGTTAAATTGTCAAAAATGAAACGTTGAAAGCCACATTGCAACTATTGTAAAACTTAAGTACACCAATGTGCCATTTGCCCTCTTATAAATAAGAGGCTTTTCAAAAATCTAGCTAATAGTATTAGTTACTATATAAGGTAACTATTATAGTTAAATACTATAGTAACTAATACTTATTATAGTAATAGTTACTATAATAGATTCCCATGCGGAGTACGGTTACCTACTAGTTAAACTTTAAAGTTGGACTTCTTCAACTGGAAGTTGTTTTTATGACTTTATGGAAAGAGAAAAAAAAAAAAAAAAAAAAAGTACAGATTTTCTGAATGATCACATCATTTTTTTTATTGTTTTCAAAAATCCTGATTAAAGTCTTTTAAGTTTCTATATGTTCAATCCAGGACTTCCTGTAAAGGTTCCTTTTCTTATTTAGGAACAAGTTTTCCTAGGATTTTGTTAATCCCAGTTAGTACCAAGTATTTTTGACAAATACTTGTGCGAGACGGTCTCACGTATGAGACGGGGTTTGTTGAGACCTTATGAGCGGGGGAGGGCAAACCGAGACGGTCTCACAAGAGACTGCTGCTTCAGTAATTTTTCCAGTTTTTGGAATATTATTTTGGAAAGGTCTATAGAAGCTCTGGTTTGGGAAACACAGGTCTAGAGTTTTCAGCCTAATGTTTTTTCCTTATTAATTAGCACAAAAGAAGATACTAACATTTTTAATAAACATGTTCAAGTCTTAGAGAAGTTTATACAGAAGAAAAATAATACTACATCCTTCCCGGAATGAATGTCCCAATTTCAATTTGAGGGACATTCTGAAAATCCACATCACGTAAAATACCATACTTTTCTATCTGCAACACTTTCAAACTCAAACATTCGACAGTGTTTCTGGACCAAATATCTGCTAATTGCTCCTTCAACGTTTATCTTTATTCTAACACAACTCCAGAAGCTCTTTCTGGAAAACTTGTTATAGTGTAAAGTCTTGTACATAGTTCTTCTATGGGATCTTTTGTGTGCAGAACTCTCTCTTCCTCATGGCGTTGTCACTGGTGATTAACACCAACAAAAGAAGCTAACCGCAACATATAGTATAAAAAATAATGGCATTGATCGGCCCAGAATACACTCATGCATCTGCCACTGTCTACTTGTAACGCATAAAAGAAGCTTGTATCTTCTGCTTGCCGAGACTGAAAGAAAGCATACTATACCAAATCGTGTCCTCGCCTGACAAGGCTAAGGCCACCATTTGTTTCAAACAAATCTACATTTTCCAATCCACTGTCCTAAAATCCCTTTGAACTTTGGAAGCTGCATATGTGTAGTATAACTTGTACGCTACAAATGAACTCAAGGCCTTTGGATCTCGATACGGGAATTAAGTATGGTGAGTGGGAAATTGATTGTGAGGATGATTATAACAATTGGTTGTGGTGAATAAAGCAAGAATAATTTTAGGAAAATGGGGAAATTAGTGCAAGTTGTTTTGGGATGGAGAGACCAGCAAGAATATTTATTCCAGTGCAAAAAACTGAGGTATAAATCACCACATGAGATTGAGCATTATCTGGGACTGGACTGGAGTAACAAATGTGGTGTGGGCACTATCTATTTTGAGCTGGAAGGTGAATGGTTCACACCCCTCTTTTCAATCGACATTTAGAAACTATGCACACATCTTCGCTCTAAACGTTGGAGTTCGCCAGAGATGTCGCTGTTGCAGCCGAAAAGTCACTGAAAGCTTGGGATGGGAGAGCTCAAGAAAGTCTTCGAAAGTATCTTGCAGATTGGGAGTGTCCCGTTATGTTTTTAACGGGTGTTAAAAAAGTGGTTTCAAGTACGCAAGTCACATCTGATGTTTCCAAAGTTCGCAAGTCAAATTAATTACGCATGTCAATATTATAATAAACTCGATAGAGATGATACAACACATAGCCACATATAAGTTAAGTGTTCGATCTCCCCTTCCATTTCGATGCAACTCTTTATGAATACCATAAAGTTTCTCTCCTTCATATATCTTCTCCTTTGTTCACCTAAGGTAAGGGGTTCAAGGGACTCAAGAAAGTGTGTTAGTTGAAGGAAATGAATGATGATTAAGATCTCCAAACATGGTTTTGTTTGGGATGTTACTCCCTATCATTAGATTTTTCATACTACATTTTCACAAAGTAAAACGAGCAATGAAAAATTGATTTGAATATAAGCCAAGTGAGAAAAAGTAAAATAATAATAATAATAAAAGTAGTCAAAAAATTAAGACTTATTTATAAGTATGCTCAAAACGGAAAGTGCTCACATTGAGCTGAGACGAAAGGGGATGTAATTTCATTACTTTACAGAAGAATACAAGTGATAAATGTAGGTCTTGAAAAACATGTTCCCTGGATAGTGATATTTACAGTAATAGAATAAGCTCTCTCAATTCAACAGGCATTCATTCGGTTACATTCTTGCCAAGTCCTCTCTGTCTAGCACGCTCCATCTTCCGTTTTCTCCATTCCTCTAATGCTGTTTATTAAAATTTTATACGTTATACTATGTCAATTATATATCTGAAGACAGATTATTAATTTATTTATTTTTTTTAAAAAAAAAAGCACGATTCCTACAAATTGATAATTCAATAATTAATGCATCACTACAAGCAATAAATAATTTATCAGTGAGTCCAGCTGAATTTCCATAAATAACTACAAGCAATTTAGATTGCAGAAAAAAGCTGAGCTCAACTTATCCGGTTCAACTTTTATAAATAACTACATCCGGTTTAACATGCAAACAACACGGACAAAACAAGCAGGATCTGAAAGAAGAAAAATGCTAGTTAATACCTAACATGTGGAGGAACATTGGCTATATCCTATTCCTACCCTAGGATAATATTAGCTGAGTATTACTCCCTCCGTCCAAAACTAAATATCGCACTTTTACTTTCTTGGTTTGATTGAATCTTTAGCTAAAAAATAAAATTAATCATTAATGATCTTCATGAAATTGTAAAAATTGATAATGACAGTATTTTCAAGGGTGCATTTAAATAAATGTTAATATTTTCATAAAGTATTGGTCAAAGTTCAATCGAATTGACCAAGAGAATCAAAGTTTGACATTTATTTTGTGACTGGGGGGTAATATTTATCTTTTAATAATAAAAATACCATTTATAGAAGAAAGAAAGATTGGAAAAAAAACAGATGGACAAGAAGACCAAAAACTAGAGGAAATATAACATTACAAAGCAAAACCAAAACCTATTCAAGGAGAAACAGCACTCCAATCCCTCCTCCAATTGGAAATAGAAATCCCCCCAGAAAGCTCCCCTAGCATGAGCCTATTGAGAAGTTAAACAAACGACTTTGAAAAAGGTTTTGGTAGAACGTGATATTTAAAGATTTTTGTGTCGCACTCCAGCTATATACACCAAAGAATAACTAACTCTCCACACACTCCCACAAGATAGCATCATCGGCACCTATCTTAAAACCCACTAATCAACATATGAAGAAAAGAAAGCACAAATTTTGGGCTAACCCAACATTCTACTTTCATCGCAAACAAACAACTGAAGGATAGCGAGCTATATCAGAATCAAGAGATAATCATGGTCATTAGTATTGGGGGGGCATCCTATGTTACCTGGACACGGTATCCAGGATCCGACACGGATACGGATCCTAGTGTCGGATACAATTTTCTTAATAATTTTGGACGCCGGGACACCGTCCTAAATTTTGGACACGGGTACGGGATATGGTAATAGCAAAATACTTTGAATATGTATGAGAACGTACAAGTATTTCGAGACAGAGGGAGTACTATTTTTAATCATAACAAATGGGAATAAATCATATAGTTTAAAGAAAAAAACACTATATTTATTGACATTAAACACAATATATATATATAGATTAAAAAATAACACAATATATATCTATTGAAAAAAAAATTATTTGAGATAAAAATAAAATCTTATATAAATAAATTACATAAATGATGAAACGGTTCATCCTCCTTTACTACTTTTTGTTGACCCACACTTTCCAAGTCCCAAACAGAACCCACCGATTCCCAATTCCCAATTCCTTCGCCTCTTTCTCTCCCTCTGCGCCCTAGTTTTCTTCAAGTCGCGACGCGGAGCTCTTTCTTGTCTCTACGATGCCCGGAGGCCGGAGCTGGCGCCGGAGGTCAACCGATTTCGCAGGGGTTCTCTTTCTCTACGCAATTACAAATTTCTTATCCTTCAATTTCTTCATCTCTTCAATTTCGATCGGTCAGCAACGGTTTTCAGGTATGTTTGCTCGTCTTGCGTAATCGTTTTTCTCTTTCCTTCTCTGTCGTGTTCTTTCCTTCTCTGCCGTGTCCGAGGTTACATAGCCGAACCCGCGCCGGATTTCATACCAGTGTTCGTGTCGTGTCGTGTCGACACTGGTATGACGCCAAAAATGGCAAGTCCGGGTAACACAGGGGGCATCCAAGAGCTGAGAGTTTTGGGATCCGGTGGTGGAAAAATTTCCAAGCGATTGTACGGCTGGATGAGTACATAAATTACTCTCCTTGTTTAGGGTTGCGTAGCACATAGGAATGAGGGTATCATACGAAACTTGTTATGGGCCGGGGGCAAAGATGGCCATAAGGATCACTTAGTGGCTTGGGAGAAGGTAGGACGGCGGAAGGATGAAGGGGGTCTTTGTCTCGGGAACTAGATTTTTCGAAACATTTCCCTCGTAGTAAATGGTTATGGCATTTTTCTTTGGAATGGCACTCTATGTGGCACAAGGTTATCAGGAGCAAGTATGGAATTCAATCTAATGGCTGATTACACTTATCTTATCATCTTCTTCTCATGCAAGTCATTGGAAATTTACCTATTCCTGCTCTCTTTATTTGAGACATCAAATACGCTTACTTGTAGGGAATGATGAGCTTATTTTGGTTTTGGGAGGCTCATTGGATTGGTAATAACCCTTTGTCGACATATTTCCATCGATTATTCTGAATCTCCCTTCAAAACGCTCCTATTTTTCTTAATTTGTTGTTAAAGATGGGAACTCATTATCGTGAAATTTGCATTTGACTCGCAATTTGAATGATCGAGAGTCTCAGGAAATTGTGGTTTTATTTGAAGTCCTTTATCTAAGAGTTTTGGAGTGTCCCGATAAGCGATCTTGGGCTTTAGATTCTCAAGGTATACTCACTTCTCGTTCTCTATTAAAGTACCTCATTTGATCTCAAAATCCAATTCTTTATTCCTTCCATGACTTTATCCAGAAGTCAAAAGTTCCTGTAAAATTCAAAGTTTTAGCATGGATGGACTTTAGTGCTTAATGGTTTGAATACTAGTGATCTATGACAAAGGAGAAGACCATTCAAAGCGTTATAATTAATGTGGACATTTGTGTGATGGGCCATAGTCAACGTTAATCTCATGACACCTTTTCAGGGAGTGTTCAGTAGCTTGGAGACTCTAGTGTGAGTTGTTCTCTATGTTTGGGGAGTGCTGGATTTGCCCTTCTACGGTAGCTGATTCCTTCGAGGTCGGATTTTGGGATTTCAAAATGACAGGTTGGATTTGCCCTTCTACAACCTCCTAAAGGAAAATACCCCTATTTCACTTGAGTCGCATAGAAACCTTCTCAAAGACGAGCCCAGAACAAGAGAATACCCCATATTAATCCCGCCACACAAAATGTAGCCAATTTAATCTTAAGGTGTGAGACACTAGAGACACTCACATAAAGTTGACCATTCAAGCGAAATTCTAAAAACTGATATTGATTAATCACTTACTAAACTGGAATGTTTAAATTGACATTAATGTTTGGTCAAATTTCAATTGTGTTGACCATACAAAATCAAATGAGACTATCTTTTTGTGATGAAGGTAGTATTCTTTTGGAACAAAGATGTCTAGCTTGAAAATCGTGACCTCAAGTCCTAACAATCACTTGAAAATCTCCAAATTCCATAGTCTAAGATTTCTCATAAAGAAAGAATTTTACACTAATACATGCTCAACCGTCAGCCCTATTACACTACCGCCCATATAAACACACCATTAATAAAAATTTACCAATACTCACTGACTCATGTATGAATGATCAAAATTACATCTCCAATTGTCAAACTTAGTTTACCAGCTTACTAACACTGTAATGCTCGGACTCTCCAATTTACCTCACCGTATATGTGTCGACAATACACGACATGGGTGTGGGTGTGGGTCATGGGGATGGGGGTGGCTATTATACTCTACATTTGAAAATCTTAAAACTTTGTAAGATCCGACACTCTGATCCGTATCTGTGCCAGACACTTGTACCCAAGTCTGAGCATAATAAACTAACATTGCTGAAACCACACTCACAAGATGGGGGTCACTTGACCCCCCCCCCACCCCTTGACTTTTGTGAAATGTCATTTTCGTACCTTTTAAATTTTTGGAAAATACTCTCAAATATTGTTTTTCTCTATTTCAACCCTCTTTATAAAATGTACTAGGATATCATTTTGACCCTCTTTTGTTCCATTTTTTAATTAATAAGTATATTTTTTCACCGGACCCTTCCCAGGACCCTCACTGTGCGGGGATGCTTCGTGCATTATGCAGGGTAATGTTTGCCATTTAACCCTTGTGGTGGAGACCTTTCAAAACAAAAAGTATAATTTTCCCCCAACCAATCCTGACCCCCTTCCGAAAATTTTCTAGTATCGCCCTTACTTAACTAAATCTCCCAAACCAAGAAATTGAAGATTGTTTCAGTCCATAGACTATCACTTGACATCAGTTGACAGACCATCTTAGTATCGCCATGAATCCCTGAGCATTATTCCAAAAATCATATGATACCGGATATGTATTGTACAATACTATTCGATTACTACCTCCAGCACAGTGTGTGTGTAGGATGAATTGAAATTCAAAAACACCTACAAATCGCTTATATGGTACAATTCAACCATGTCTCGCACAAGTCGTACGAAATATATGATACTACATCACTTTGAAGTCATCGGGTACTGACTCGAGAAGATCTAAAAAAAGAATGTTTCATGTTTGGGATGAAACAAATTGCCTGTTTAAGCCTCTCTCTCTCTCTCTCTCTCTCTCTCTCTCTCTGTAACATATTAAGACTTCCAAGGGGTTTCAACCTTGGGTTTATATATTGAAACTTGAGGGAGAAACATTACTTGTATAGAGGGGTGTGCATGAGTGTTCATTGTATATTTTATTTATTTCGGTTACTTGGCATTTAAACAGTAAGGCTGCTGCCCGACCCTTCCATTTTGGTCTCCCAAAAAATGACACATTTCTGTATTAGGAAAGAGTTTAAGTGCAATGTAGAAATAAATAAAGCTTGTTTGTTAAAAAAGTTGACAAATCAACTCTGACATTTATTTTGGTATGCAGGGAGTATGATTTAGGTATTTGTTGAATTTTTTGCTTTTGGTTCTACATCAAAAATCAACTAATCAAGTACAAAATAGAGTCCTCACTATTTTAGATACAGTTACAAGTTTTTTTTTTTTTTTTTTTTTTGGGACTTTAGGAGACGGGGCACGATTTCATGACTATGCCCCTGAGCACAAACCCACGAGCTTTGCTCAAATATAACCTCTTCTTAATAATCCCTTGAAGAAGCATATTCTTCACATCTAGTTAGGGAAGAGGTTGATGAAAAGAAGTTGCACGCGAGATAAGTAACCGAAAATGGCAAGTTTGACATACCCCGACCACAACTATCATACCCTCGATAACTATGTTTTTTCCTTGTTGAGAGGAATCAAAATCGCCAAGTCGGATGGGAAACTCAACATTGCTAGGATCAGAAAATGTAGGAACTGTCTCAACAAAGAACTCAGAATAAAGGGGAACTTTTGGCACCTTCAAAAGGAACATCAAGAGGAGGGATCAATGCATGGACTTGCTGCCATGTAGGAGATTCAGAAGAAGACACGGGTGAATGAATCCTAAGCTCAATGTAACATTAAGTGAAAAGCATCCTCATATGTGGGAGGGTCGATTGAGATAAGTTTGAGTGGTAAAATAAAGGATGACCATTTAACTGTGGATAAGACTTGTAGGAGTGAGCAGGAATGAAAGGGTGATGCCAAATTTTCATCAAATGTTAAATTTTATGTTGGATGAAGTTTTTGAACGGTTGCAAACATTCAAAACGACAGGGATCCATGGGGAATACGGAGAGTTGCTGCATTCTAGCCGAAATAATCTCTTAGTCTCGAATTCTCGATTGTATATAGCGTCGTTAAGGAAAAAGTCAATAGGATTGAGCTTGGGAGCTGTATGTTGTTGACAAAAAAATATTGGCTTGGCATAGAGCTTTGTTATTACCTTTAGCACGGATGTTTAAGCAATTACTGAAAAGACAATGGGATGTTTTGTGATAACGAAGTGCAGTGGTCCCTTAGAAGCAAAAGGAAATTGCTACATATATGGGTTCACAATAGTTTACCAGTATTTTCTTTTGAAATATGAAAGCAATTTGTTGGTTTTGTTTAAGCATGTATGAACATACGCACATACACATACACATGAATGTATACAAGAGTGTTAGAGAGCGGTAGTCACCTTTCACGCTGCCAGCATCTGAGTTGGAACGGTAGTTATTCAGCCTTAATATAAGATCAACTGCAGCAGATTGTTTGGTGACTTTTTCTTGGGCTGCCTCTAATTCGATACCTGCTTCTTTTTGAATTTCTCTAACCTACATATGAGAAACATCATTCATATGCAAAATAAAGTTTGCAAATTCACTAATTTGAAATCACCCATTATATAGAAACAAGAACGCACCACAATCTAAACTAAACATAAGTAATCACTTCTAATATGAACCAAAAGACCTTCTTTAGGTACAACTATCTAGGTCAACGTTCATTAGATGATCACCATTTTGAAGATAAGGTTCATAAGAAAACTCAAACTTACTCTTCTTATCAGCTCCAGGGGCTGCATGGCACGACGTAGTTGTTCAGATTCCTTCATATGCCTAAGCAAAACTAAATACCAAATGTAAAATGACATAAATATCAGTTGGCTTACCACAATGAATTGTTGAACTTAAAATTAATAACAATTTCAATTATAAGATTCAAACAGCGTCTTTGAGACAAGACGCAGTACCTAATAGATATCCTTGTGACTTTTTGGTACTGCAATTTTTATTATTATATCACCTAAAATGATTCGAGCTTCCCATCAAAACCAGACATATCCGGATTATTTCAGTAGTGAAGAACATTGTGGGTAAATGGCATTTGTTTACCAAAGCTTCCCCACATTTAAGGTTCTACAACTTGTTGCATGTGTCAAATAAAAGATGAATGTCATGTATTTCAACATAGGATTGTCATGCCACACAAGGATCTAAAATAAATTCAATTTCAACATCATTACAGTTTCTCTAAATAAATATAAATTTATGAGGGGCGCCTATCAGACTAAACTTTTAAAAATAATTGTAATGAAGGCATGTAACAATTCTGGAGGGTGATACAATGCAATAACTTGTAATCAGACTGCATCTTCATCCTGCAATATTCCTCGTCAACTTTACAGGTATTCCATTACAATTAGGATATTTTTTTGTTCTTATGAACTTATTTTGACTTTTCACTGCATTATTAGCATGCTTTGAATACATCAAACCTTATATTATTATCTCTGTAGCTAACCTTGAAAACATGAAACCAGCTCGAATTTCTAAAATCTCCATTTTAGTCCTTAGTATAAATCACCCCTTCTATCAAAAATTCAGCATGTACAACAAAAAAAGAGCAATATCCCAATATTTTAACATGCTCTACATATATATTCAATTTAGTAAGTATGGAATCAAATGATCCCTCTCCTCTTATATGGCATTTTCATAATGAGTACTCCCAACGCCCCCAGAAAATAGTCAACTTTTGATAATGAAAAAAGGCAACCTACAACAATATCTAATCAACACTTACATACTCCCTCGTTCTGAAATGAGTGTCCATTTTTTTACTTCTCAAGGAAATTAAGGAAGTTGACTTTCAAGAAATTTTAGTGGCACAAGTACCCTTGGTATCCACCTTGATAGTGTTGCAAGCATATATGAGCATATGATGTTGTTAAAGGTGAAGAGTAACTTGCTTAGAAACGAAAACCCAACTAGGGACATTTTGTTTGTGAAAATGGACACTATCAATTGACCAAGCGATGGACTTGACTACATTTACAATGTTTTAGTAATAAACTTGGACTCCTTAAAACTATTATAAGTCTACCATGACAAGTAACTTATACAGTTTCCTAACTGCAAGTAAATTTGTATAAATTCTTTTGTCAAAGTTTAATCAAGCTGAACAAAGAAAGTCAAAATACGAATTTTGGGGGAACCTCTCCATATGCGCACAACTCTCGTTGGTCCAGTTGGACAAAGTGAAATTGGTACTTCACAGAGAAAATGTTCGTTACTAGGTAAATTCATTCCACCTATTGAATGTTTTTGAGGTAAAAGATTCACCAATTCAGTAGAAAGACTGAAGATTTCACTTGGTAGAAAATATGTTTCACTATTGGACGCTTGCATGACTGGAGAGGTTGCAGGCTCAACGCCATTTGATCCTATCATCTCCCCGCTATAAGATCCTCTAGCTATCCTTCCATGTCTTAGTACTCCATCCATCCCCATAATAAATGTCGCACTTTCCTTTTTAGTCCGGTCCAAATAAAGGGCACATTTCTCTATATGGAAACAAGCTTAGCGCATTTTTACCATGGTACAACCACTTTACAAACAAATAAAGCACACTCCTTGAAAACGTTGACAAGTCAAATGCGACATTTATTTTGGGACGGAGAGTAGTAAATAACATACCAGTTCTTCAGTCGCTCATTGGGGCATTTCTTTTAAGGCATGAAAAGAAAACCCATCAAGCTATAGAAACTATATTCCTATTAGTACCGTTTACTAACAAGCCAATTCAGTCCTACAGAGCTCATGAAGTCACCCTTTGGCAACACCATACTAGAAGAATTATTAAATGGCCAATGCTAGCCAATTATGCAATCTTCATATTCTTCTTCACTCAATCGAGAACAGAAGTATTTTCCAAATGCAATTGCCTAGTAGCTTCGATTTTAATGCAGTGACAACATTCATGTGATGAGGTTAAATCCACCAACTGCCCCAATTGTCAAATCCAACTAACCCAAACCAAAACCCCAAACAAATTTCTCATCAATACTACCTTACAATATTTAAAACCATTTGGCCATATACAACACACAACGAACCCACACACGCACACATCACAAACAATTAGCATTGATTCATTCCTAAATTCAATCAATTAGACTTGCCCATGTGGACAAATGGAGTTAAGATGGTTCTTCTGGCTAAGATTTAAAGAACCCGTGAATTTTGACAGAAATTATGCAGGAAATGTGTATACGTGTAGAGAGAGAGAGAGAGAGGGGACAAGCCTGGATTGGGTTGATTGGAGAGAGAAAGTCTGCGGGAAGAGAGAAAGCCGTGAAGCAAAAGGAGGGCAGTGACGAGATTGAAGATGCAGACGGTGATCGTTGCTTTCTTGAAAGAGAATCTCATCCTACCAATCTGTTGGGCTTTCTCCATATCCTCCTCCGCCTTTGCCCTCCACCACGTCACCACCAGCCGCCGCCGGTAACCCGCCACTCCAACCAATTTATGCAGCACCGGGATTCTTAACAATCGCACTGAGGACCCCCGAGTTTATGACATGTCTAAACTGGAGTACTTACCAAAGGGGTTGTTATACACACCCGTAAAATTTATGAATACACCCGTAGTATGCTTAAAATTTTAGATGGTACAACACTGTAATGCATTGTTACGGGTGTATTCATAAGTTTTACGGGTGTGTATAACAACACCCGTTACCAAAATGAACGTGTTTAAACTTAGGGCGAAATGCATTTTGGGCTCCAAAGTTTTGGGGTGTTCCCAAGTCAGACCTCATTCAATCACTATTTACATTTTAGGCCCCAAAGTTGTTATTATATTAACATATTAGGTCTTTTAACCAATTTCGTTTTAAAAACCCGTTAAATGATCACGTGCGACGCACGTGTCACTTAACGGATGATATTTTTGACATTTTTGTTGGCCTTTTTGTCTTTTCACGTTGTAAGGTAATGAGGCTTAAATAAATCGATATTACCCCCCGACTAAATTCATTATGCCCAGGTTTACAGTGCTTACAGACAGAGAGAAGAAAGACAAATTCGACGATTGATCGTGGTGCGATTGTCATGCTTATACAATGACGTGGTGTAAACGAAGAATGAAAGGATGCGTTAGCTATGCAACGACAAATTATGGTATGTTTTAGAAAACCCCTTTCTACACTTTACTCTCTTTCACTGGTGAATGTATGAAATAAATTAGGGTTTTTGATTTTGTGTTAATCAGATGTATTTTGCGGGTAAAAGTGCTAAATTTTGTTGTTGGAGTCAATTGTATATGCATTGATTCCCCTTTGTGGTCCACTATGTTGTTTGAATGTGCATAATAAATTGGGGGTTTTTGTTTGGTGGTCCCACTTTGGCTGAGTCTGCATATTAAATTGGGGTTTTTTGGTGGTGATCTCATTACATTTCTATTAAAGTTTGTTTATACGCAATTGTGTGTATCATTGTCTTTTTCTTTGTGCACGTTTTATTGTTTGCAGATAACCCAACACAATTTTCTATCAAGCTACATCATGGGGGCAAATTTGAAGGTGATTCTTGTATGGTGTACACTGGAGGGGGATGTTACTTGGTTTGATTACTTTGAGGACGATTGTTTGTCTATGGTTGAACTAAAGCTAGTAGTTAAAGAGCCTGGGATTTTGTCTACTAATTATGCATTATATCAGAAAGTGTCTGGGGATGGAGATAGTTCATACAGAATTATTAGGAATGATAGTGAAGCAAGTATGATAGCGATGTTCATACTTCAGAAAAGAGGTTTGTTGAATTGTATGTGTGTATGGGTGAAGATGGCAATGAATCTTCTGAGCATGAGTCCTTATATGACGGTCCATATAAAATTTGTGAAGATGATATGATCAATGAGATAAATGGTAATCAGAGTGTGGATAAAGGTTAGTCCATTGAAAAGGCACAGGATAAGGGTAACAAGGTTAATTGGTCATTTGCTTTAGGAAATAAAGGAGATAGCAGTAAATTGCAGTATGACTCTGATGATGGTTTAAAGCAATATAAGAGTGATGATGATGAGGGACTGAATAGAGATTTGGGAGTTTGTTCAATCATAATGTTAACTTGGAGACCTTCCAGTTTGAGTTGGGTATGGAATTTTCAGATCACAAAGTATTACAAGCTGCAATAAGGAGGCACGCCATTGTTACCAAAAGACAAATTTACTTTGTTAAGCAGAATTGGAATAAGGTGAAGGCTAAGTGCAAATACCCCTGTCCTTGGGTATTGTATGCATCCACTTGCCAAAGAAACACTTATCATATTTATGATGTACACTTTCCAATCATCATCTTAAGTCTCCTTGATTGGCAGCAGAACATGTGGATGAGTGGAAGACAAACCCCACCCAGTCAGCTAAGTCCTTTAAAAAAATTGTGTGGACAAAGTATACTTCTAACATTTCAATTATGCATGCTTACAGAGAAAATAAAAAGGCGTTTGAGATTATTGAGGGAAGTGTGGAAGGGCAATATGCAAAGTTATGGGATTATGCACATGATCTAAGCCAATTTTTCAGAGGTTTTATGTCTGTTTGGGGGGGTTTAACAAGAGGCATGAATGTGTGTAGGAAGGTTGTTTGTTTGGATGGATGTTTTTTGAAAGGGGAACATGGTGGGCAATTGCTTTCAGCTTGTGGTATTGACCCCAACAATAACTGGTACCCTTTTGCCTATGCCAATGTGGAAGCTGAAACAAAAGAGACATGGCATTGGTTCATCGGTCTCATGGTGAATGATCTTAAAATATTGGATCCTAGTAAATATGTGGTAATGTCTGACAAACAAAAAGGACTGATTGATGCAGTCAGTATTGGATATTATGCCCAAGGCCCTTGAGAAAGGCCTATACGTTACATCATAGCTTCATTGTTATAGAGATAACAAACCCGATTATTATATCTTTTGCATGTTTATTATAATAATCATTGTCCCTGGCACTTATGAAGAGCTAGCATGAGTTTAATGGATAATCATATGATGATTATGGTGCATAGGATGCGGAGTAAGTTGTGGGTACTTGTTGGAGAACAAGATACTGGATAGACCCGTTATGAGATTTATGTCATGGTCAAATGTCATAATTAAATCTCATTATAATCATACCATTTGAATCCTTAGACCTGAGATTATCATGGTCTTCCACATGATGAACATTATGTTTGACGTACTCAAACGCTACCCTTAACCGGGTGGTTATAAAAGCTACGATTGGCATAATTGGATTCTTGTAGGGAAGAATGATAAGTCAAGATGGGATTTGTCCCTCTCTCAAGAGAGATATCTTCTTGGCCACTCGATGAGTGCGATTTTGACAGTGCATGGCCATGCCCAAATGAATTGATGTGTTCAACGTCATTTGCTCATATCAATCTACTCAAGATCGAGAAAGCATTGGACAATATAAGTTGGCATAGACCATGACTTATGTCCAATATGATATCGCGTGACAAAGGGATTGTGATATGTTCTATAAGGTAACTTTGGAATTTCAAAGTTATACTAATTGGGTAGTCATAATGGCTTGCTAGAGTCCGCTTATGACTTACGGGTTCTGACTTGATTCGGACTCGTTGTCAACTTAATATAATCCTATTGGGTCACACACAATATTGTTGGGTTTCCTATCAACATGCGCAGCGGAATAAAGCATTTAAATTTTCATGAAACCCAAAGCCCATAGATCCATTCATGTGATTAAATCAAATACTGCATAATGAATGCTAGAATGCTAACCCTTGATGCCTTTGATTAACAACCTTGATTCTTGGTGAAGATTTGAAACTTGATCACGAACAACAGTAGGAACACGAACTATGGAGGTGATAAGATTCACCCTCTATCGGTATCCACACATTCGAATGAATATCAAGGAACTTCTTGATCTTGGTTGCTAGACCAAAATTTTGAAACACGCTTTCACAATTATATAGAAATATATGGAATTATGTGTGATGTTCTTGTTCTTCAATCTAGAGATCTCTTAGAATAAGAAATAACCCTCTCAAACTCTTTGGAGGCTCACACAATGTTATGTACTGATTAGGGAAACTAGAGGAGGTTTTTATACTTGTTTCACTAGGTAACAAGTGACTAAACCCGCAAGAAAACAGACTAAGAATATCCTAGGTCGAAACCGACAGGTCCGCCCGGGTATAGCAGAAGGTCCGCCGGGATCCTAGCAAGGTCCGACCGGGTCTTATAACTTGTCCGCCCGAGTCACAAAGGGGGTCCGGCCGGGTCCTATACAAGGTCCGACCGGACCAACCAATATCTCCGGTTTCTTGTTTTCTCCTCTAAATTCCTAAAATCCCTCAAAGGTCCTTCGACCCAACATTCCAATTAAGTCCTTTAGGATTCGTTCTATTTGTGTGTGACCCTATAGGATTACACTAAGTTGGCAATGGGTTTAAACATAAACCCATAAGATATGATTAGGTTCTAGCAAACCGTCATACCTACTCAAATAGTGTAACTATATACAAGTTCGTATTCCTTATAGAACATGTCATAATCCCTTTATCCACGATATCATTGAACACAAGTTATGGTCATTGAGTCAACTTGTATTTGTTCAATACTTTCTCGATCCCGAATATGTTGATAATCCAAATGACATTGATCCAATCAATTCATTTGAGTTTGGCCAAACATTTCATCAACATCATTCTACGAGGGGCCCAAGCTCGACATCTCTCCGAAGAGGGACAAATCCATTTAGCTTATTATTCTTCCCTACGTGAATCCGATTATGCCAATCATACCCTTTATAACTACCTGGTTAAAGGCAGCGTTTGAATATGTCAAACATAATATTCATCAAGTGGAAGACTATAATAACTTCATGTCTAAGGATTCAAATGACATAACTAATATGAGATCTATATATGACATTGACCATGACATAAATCTCATAGAGCGGGTCATGTCCAGTACCTTGTTCTCCAACAAGTACCCATAAATCTAACATGATCATCCCATGATCATTTAGACTTTATACTAGTGCTTCATAAGCTCTAGGGATGGAGATTATTATAAGAAAACATGAACAACAATAATAATCAAAACATCTCTTTATTAATATGAATGAAATGATAACATATACAACGTTTAACAAACGTGCCTAGGGCACCAACACTAACAATCTCCCACTTGCCATAGGCCCAATCTCTCATGTATCTAATATACATGGACCTAACATGACCGACATGTTTTGCTTGTGGAAGTCCCTTTGTTAGCGGGTCCGCTACGTTATCATCAATTGGTACTCTGCATATATTTACGTCTCCCCTTTCAACGATTTCTCGAATGATATGGAAACGCCTGAGTATGTGTTTGGATTTCTGATGTGCCCTTGGTTCCTTTGCTTGAGCAATAGCACCATTATTATCACAATAAAGGTCTATTGGATTAGCAATACTAGAAACCACCTCAAGTTCACCAATGAACTTCTTAATCCAAACAGCTTCCTTTGCAGCACGATGCAGCAATAGACGTCAGTTGAGAAACGCATATCTAAAATTCCATGGGACGGGGTTTTAAAGTCATATGGTTTTGAATCATATGATATATGCAAATCTTATTTACTTGGATCAAGACATCTTTTAGTAGGAGTAGTAAAAGGCTAATATCTTATTAGACCTAATACATGTCGATGTATATGGTTCATTAAGTAGCAATACTAAAAGAGAATTTTGGTACGTCTTGGTAAAACTATTCAAATATTCTGATTTGATCGAGATGATAAATAATTAAACCAAGAATTTGACAATCATCTTTAAGGTTGTGAAATTGTTTCACAATTAACTCCATGAAGAACACCAGTTTGGAATGATGTGTCTACATAGAGGTATAGAACCTTATTGAATACGGTTCATTAGATGATAAAGTCAAATTGATCTTCCATTATTTATTTTGGGGTTATACATTGAAAACCGCTATAATTACACTATATTGAGTTCCATCAAAATAGGTTCAAAGGTACCATATGTGATATGGAATGAAAGAAAACTTGGTTTGTCTTTCATGAAGATTCAAGATTGTGAGACCTTTTTTAAAGGAGTTGTCTTAGACAAGCTCACACTTAAATCTAATAAATGTATTGTATGGGATATCCTAAGGAAACTTGAGGATATTATTTTACTTCTAAGAAACAAATTGTTTGTTGCTTATGGTAGTACTTTTCTAGATATATTGTTTATCTCTAAAAGAACCAGTGGGAGATAAATATATCTCGAATGGTTCGAGACATAGAAAATAACATAGAGCCTTAGATGGAAGATTGAACAAACTTTCACAGGGAGTTGTGAAAACCCGTTCAAGTTACACAAGTTACTTGCATATATGATAGGATACATTCTATAACAAGAAATATTGGATTTCTCGTAATAGAAAGTATTGAGATAAAGTTCATTGAGAATGACATATTTACCACCTATCAATATACAATGTCCGCTCCATATTTAGATTAATGACATGGAGTTATAGAATCTAAAAGGCAATCCATGTATAATAATCAAGTTTGGAACTTGATCATTTTAACCTAAGGTGTAAAAACCAAAGGATGGAATTAAGTTTTCTTGGAGAAAACTAACATGGGTATCAAGGAACATACTCTTTAAGTAAGACTAAATGTGAAAGGTTGACTCATATTTCGACTATGATGAAACATTCTCACTCGTAGTCATACTTTAAGATATTAAAATTCTCATTGTCATATCTTCATATTTAGAATATAAAATTTGACAAATGGATGTCAAAACAGCGTTCCTTAACGGGAATTCACTTAAGGATGTATTGGATGCAACCTAAAGGTTTTGATAGTCTAGAAAATTCTAATAAAGTATGTTAGTTGCGAAAATCCATGGGATGGATTGAAGCAAGCTTCTTGGAGTTGAAACGATCATTTTGATGAAGTGTTCAAATCGTTTGAAATTCATAAAAAAATAAGACTTGTGTTTGCTAGAAAATTAGTGTGAGCATAGTCTTATTCCTAGTCTTATATATGTGGTTGACATATAGTTCATTGGAAAGAGTTTCTTAATGAAAGACTTAAGAAGAAGCCGCTAACATCCTTGGAATTAATATCTATTGATATAAATCTAGGAAGTTGATTGGTTTGTGTCAAAGTACTTATAAAGATAAAGTACTGAATTGTTCAGTATGCAAGTCTCTTGGAGAAGAACTTGCAAGGTTGTCTAATGACAGTGATCTTGGCAAGACTCAGTCTTAGTGAAAGACTAATGAGCAAGAATACATGATTAAGATGCCGTATGCTTCAGCAATTGGATCTATCATGTATGTCATATTATGTACTTGGACGGGATAACTCATATACTTGGAGTATAATGAGAACAAACTAATCATATCCTAGTGAAAATCACTAGATAGTGGTCAAGAATATCCTTATGTACTTGAGAAGAACTAAGGATGCATTCTCGATGGTTGTTTACATGGGAGATGATCTAGTAAATGGTTACATAGATGCATGCTTCCACATCGACAAGGATAATTAAAGATCGCAGTATGGACATATTTTTAAAGTAAGTGTTATTAGTTGGAATAGTTCTAAGCAAATACACTATAAATTATTCTACGAATAAAATTGAGTATTTAGTTACAAGAGTTGTAACTAAGGGAGCTGTTTGAATATAGATGTGTGAGAATGCGGGCGACGCATGAGAAGTCTTTTGTTATTTATCTTATTTTATCTTTTCTATGGGATTAGGATATTCAAATTGGCATTTAACTTATTACGAGTCGCCACATTGTTTTATCGAGCTAAAGTATTGAGAAAAACTAACAAAGAAGGTTCGGGGTGTTGGAGTAGAGATCCTCAAAGGAACAAAAAAGGGGAATTCCAGGCGGAGGAGCGAGCGGGCGCTCGAGGCATAGCAGGCGGGCAAATATTTGGACAGAAGGTTGGTCCTTCGGAAAATCAACATCAAGCGGGCGCTTGGGGTAGGCCAAGCGGGCGCCTGGTCCGCTGACGGGATTTCGGGATTCATTCTTTGTTTAGGTTTAGATCTTATTACAGGGCATTATTTAAGCAATGTTCCGCCCCCAAACTTATTGTAACTTCAAGATAACATATTATAGTGCAAGATCCTGGCTTGGTAGTGCCCCCAGACGTAGTCAAATAT
Source organism: Campanula takesimana (assembly GCA_026119855.1). Classification (NCBI taxonomy): domain Eukaryota; kingdom Viridiplantae; phylum Streptophyta; class Magnoliopsida; order Asterales; family Campanulaceae; genus Campanula; species Campanula takesimana. The sequence continues at coordinate 66,504 of JAOWBW010001342.1, forward strand.
ATTGACGAACTGGGTAAACAATTTTTGTGTCTTTTCTTGCTTTGATTTCTTGTGCTTTGTTTGTGTGCTTTTATTGTTCTTGCGATTTGCTTGGGTAGTGGAGGGCCATATCCACAACAAATGGTATCAGAGCCTGGTTTGAGATCAGGGTTAATCGACCGATTGGATCATCGAGCGATTGGGTGTTGTCAAGCAATCAAGAATGGGCAAGGATAAACAAGCGGTGGAGAAATTCGATGGGTCTGACTACGGGTTTTGGAGGATGCAAATAGAGGATCTCTTGTACAACAAAGATCTCTATAAGCCTCTAAAAGGTGTCAAACCGGAAGGAGAAAAGCAAGAAGATTGGGATCTCATGGATCGGAAAGCCCTAGGGGTGGTTAGATCTACTTTGTCAAAGTGGATCGCGAAGACTACCAAGAAGGCGAAAACCACAAAGGAGCTATTGGATTATCTTACTGAGAGATTTGAAACTCCATCTGCTGCAAACAAGGTTGATTTGATACGCAAGATGGGTAGTCTCAAGATGCAAAAGGGAGGATCCTTAGCTAAACAGATCGATGAGTTTATGGATGTTATAGACTCATTGACTGCGTTGGATATTACGTTTGATGATGAGGTTCATGCGTGCTTGTTGCTAGCGTCTTTACCAGGAAGTTGGAGCGGGACGGTGACAGCGATCAATGCTTCAGCGGGAAAGAACAAATTGAAGTATGATGATGTTAAAGGCTTCTTGTTGGGCGAGGAAAATCGTTTGAAGAAATTGGGGACATCGTCTACTTCGGGATCGACCTTAGCTACTACAAGCAGGGGAAGGCCGGGTACTAGCAATAAAGGGAGAACTGAATCAAGGGAAAACGTAGTGGATGGTAAGGGCAAGGACGTGGAGATCAGAGATAAACCAAGGGTCGCGAAAGGATCGGTGCAGTGTTATCATTGCAAGGAGTTAGGACACTACAAGAAGGATTATCCCAATCGTGGGGGCAATTCGGTGAATGTGACAGTCGAAAGTGATGATGTACTGGTTCTGAGTGTTAGTAGTGCACTAGAATCATGGGTGCTGGATTCGGGGGCATCATTCCACTCTTCGGGCATGCAGAAGAGATGGAGAATTATACTTCCGGTGATTTCGGTAAGGTCTATCTGGCGGATGGCGAGCCTTTGGAAACCAAGGGGAAGGGGGATGTCAGAATAGGAGCATCGGACGGGAAGGTCCTACATCTACATGGGGTCAGGCACATTCCGGGTTTGAAAAAGAACCTGCTTTCAGTTGGGCAGTTGGATGAAGAAGGTTACAAGGTAACTTTTGGCTGCAGGAACTGGGTTATTACCAAGGAGGATTCTGAGATCGCTCGGGGTAATAAGGAGGGGACATTGTATTTGGCGAATAATACCAAGGCAAGTATCGCGGTGGCGTCAGCCAAGGGTGATACAGATTTGGGGCACTGTCGATTGGGTCACATGAGTGAGAAGGGGATGAAAGTACTTTGCTCAAAGGGAAGACTACCGGGTTTGAAGACAGTCGACGTGGGGATCTGCGAAGATTGTGTGTTTGGCAAACAGGCGAGGAGTAATTTCTCGAGGACAGGTAGGACTTTGAGGGAAGAAAAGTTGGATTTGGTCCACACGGATTTATGGGGGCCGGCCCCGGTAACTTCTCTGGGTGGTGCGTCATATTACATGACCTTTATTGATGATTCGACAAGGAAAGTCTGGGTTTATTTCTTGAAACACAAAGATGAGGCATTCGAGGTGTTTAAGAAATGGAAGGCTTTGGTGGAGAATCAGACGGGACTTAAGCTTAAGTGCTTGAGGTCAGATAACGGAGGGGAGTATGAGCTCGGGGAGTTCAAGGAATATTGTGTAGCGAATGGCATTCGCATAGAGAAGACTCCAAAGGGCACACCACAACACAACGGGGTTGCAGAGAGGATGAACAGGACATTGAACGAGCGGGCTAGAAGTATGAGGTTGAAGTGTGGACTTCCGAAGACGTTCTGGGCATATGCGGTTGACACGGCTGCTTTATTGATCAATAGGGGACCATCGGTACCATTGGGGAATGGAATTCCAGAGGAAGCATGGAGTGGCAAGCAGGTTTTGTACAAGGACAGAAAGGGGGCATCTGATGATATTAGTTCGGAACCGGAGGTTGTAGAGGTGGATATTCCAGACTCGGGTGGGAGCAGGACGGTTCATGATGACCATGGTCAGGGGGTCACTGAAGATGAACCACATACTCTGGAACCGGATATTCCACTGCGTAGATCTAGCAGATTGCGTGGATCACCTGACAGGTATACTCCTTCAAATTACTATTTGTTGTTGACAGATAGTGGTGAACCGGAATGTTATGCGGAGGCTGTTCGTAGTGTACTTTGTGATAAGTGGACAGCTGCGATGGATGCTGAGATGGACTCATTGAAAGCCAATAAAACTTGGGAGTTGATTAAACTGCCTAAGGGGAAGAAGGCATTGCATAACAAGTGGGTTTACAGGATCAAGGAGGAAGCAAACGGCAGTAAGCGTTACAAGGCAAGGTTGGTTGTAAAAGGGTTTCAGCAAAAGTACGGTATTGACTACACCGAGGTATTCACTCCTGTTGTGAAGATGACCACTATCAGAATGGTTCTGGGGATAGTAGTGGCGGAAAACTTGTTGCTGGAACAGATGGATGTAAAGACGGCCTTTCTTCATGGTGATTTGGAGGAAGAAATTTACATGGTACAACCAGAGGGTTACTTGTCTAAGGGTAGCGAGGAACTGGTTTGCAGGTTGACTAAGAGCTTGTATGGCCTTAAACAAGCTCCTAGGAAGTGGTACAGGAAGTTCGATGGATTCATGCACGATATTGATTTTATCAGATGTGAGGCGGATCATTGTTTCTACTTCAAGAACACGGACAATGGGTATATAATCTTGCTGCTATATGTGGATGACATGTTAATAGCGGGCTCTAGCAGTAGAGAGGTAAACAGATTGAAGGCTCAGTTGTCAGAACGGTTCGAGATGAAGGATTTGGGGGAGGCCAGAAAAATCTTGGGCATGCGGATTGACCGGAATAGAGAGTCGGGTAAGTTGGTTCTTTCACAAGCAGAATACGTTGAGAAAGTCTTGGCAAGGTTTTGCATGGAAGAGGCGAAGCCAACAGGGACACCTTTGGGTATGCACTTCAAGCTATCCGAGAAGGACTCACCTAAGGGCAAGGAGGAGCGTGACAAGATGGAGAGGACTCCATATGCTTCGGCAGTGGGGAGTCTAATGTATGCAATGGTGTGTACAAGGTCGGACATTGCACATGCGGTGGGAGTAGTCAACCGGTACATGGGCAATCCAGGGAAGCAACATTGGGAAGCGGTTAAATGGATCCTGCGTTACTTAAAGGGTACTGCTGGTAAGGATCTATGTTTCTCAAGCAAGGAGGTCGTGTTAGCGGGTTATGTGGATGCGGATTTGGCATCAAGTGATCTTGATAAGAGGAGAAGTACCACGGGTTATGTTTTCACATTGGGTGGTACGGCTATCTCCTGGGCTTCTAAATTGCAGAAGATCGTGGCTCAGTCGACTGCGGAAGCAGAATATGTGGCAGTGACCGAGGCAAGTAAAGAGATGGTATGGTTGCAGAACTTCTTGGGTGAACTTGGGAAGACGCGAAGTGGTAATGCTCTCTACAGTGACAGTCAGAGTGCAATTCATTTGGCTAGGAATCCGGCGTTTCATTCTAGGACGAAGCACATTGAGCTGAGGTTTCACTACATCAGGAATCTCTTGGAGAGGAAGATCTTAAGGCTGGAGAAGATATTGGGATCAGAGAACCCGGCTGACATGTTGACCAAGGTGGTAAACCTTGAAAAGTTGAAGCTATGTAAAGCTTCAATTGGGCTTGAAGAATAAGAGAGGATGAAGCACTACCATGATCGAGGTGAGCACTAGGACGACACCAATGATGAGTTGAAGACAGATACGGAGTTTATATATGCTGTTGATCTCTAGGTGGGAGATTGTTGGAGTATAGATCCTCAAAGGAACAAAAAAGGGGAATTCCAGGCGGAGGAGCGAGCGGGCGCTCGAGGCATAGCAGGCGGGCGCTTATTTGGACAGAAGGTTGGTCCTTCGGAAAATCAACATCAAGCGGGCGCTTGGGGTAGGCCAGGCGGGCGCCTGGTCCGCTGACGGGATTTCGGGATTCCTTCTTTGTTTAGGTTTAGATCTTATTCCAGGGCATTATTTAAGCAATGTTCCGCCCCCAAACTCATTGTAACTTCAAGATAACATATTATAGTGCAAGATCCTGGCTTGGTAGTGCCCCCAGACGTAGTCAAACATATTGACGAACTGGGTAAACAATTTATGTGTCTTTTCTTGCTTTGATTTCTTGTGCTTTGTTTGTGTGATTTTATTGTTCTTGCGATTTGCTTGGGTAGTGGAGGGCCATACCACAACACGGGGGTCAAGTTAAGATAAGGGAAGAATATCAAGTGATCACTACTATCGCCCGATGGATCAGACTTTCTATCATGATAAATGTGTTAGTAGTGTGTTAGTGATTTTGACCGGATCCGAAGATTGCCTACGTTCCTCTCGTATGAGAAGCTCAGATCGACGTAGTTCGCACATAATCGGAATAGAGAGAAAAAGTGGGATCATGCATATGATGGGGGAGGAGAAAGAATCATACAAGATGATCACATGCTAGAATAATGATTATACCATTGATAGGATCAATGTGTGGTCATCATATTCATCACAGGAGAGTTAATGATCATGGGAATATTTACCTACAGTTTAGGGTTTAGAAGTAGTTCCTAGATCTTGGAGATCATCATCGGCTATGCATATATATAGGGATTACACTTATAGATCTAGCAGGTTAAATCTAACATAGTAATAAGAACATCATGAACATGTATTAAATAACACATAAACATGAAGATCGCTACCCAAAATATGGCACATAATATGAATTCTAGCAAGAGCATGAAGAACACAATATGAATCATATGAATATGAATGTATAAACATAATGAAAACATGTATAAATCAGATCCATACTAGTAAAACATAGAAAACCTCACCAATCTTGACAAGAACGAAGCCAATTCTTGGACGTGGATTCACCGGACCTTCGGGATTGCTAGAAAGGCTTAGAGAGAGAGTTATGCCGTCAGTTTAGGCTATAGAACTCGGGGGAAAGAATTGTGTATCGAAGTTATGAACTGAGGTCACCTATTTATAGGATTTTTGGGATGGAAGGACTGGCCGCCCGGCCAAGGAAGATGTGGCCTCCCGGCCAACCGCGGAGGTTGGCGTGGTTCCCAAGGTTGCGAGAACTCCTAGATAACGTCTATCTTTGTGGATAATCTGAGCAGGTCGTCAATATCTTCTTATCTGGGCTTTTCTGGAAATTCCGGATAAGTCCTGCGCAGCTTGTAAATACCTGTGAGGTCCTTCTGAGTTCTATAATGCCTAAACAACTCATTTTCAGGTCGGGTACTAACAGTAGCCCCTTGGAGACGCTTCTTGCAAGGCATGGAGGGCCGTCGATTAAGAAAGGAACCGATCTGAAACATGAGTTCCAAATCGAGGGAGAGAAAGAAAGAAAAGGGGACCAAATTGGTCGAGCGACTAAACCTTTGCTAGGCTACCTACGTATCCTAAAAGGAATCAAGCCAGTCGTAGTTCGTGCTCAGGTGGTAGAAACGAGACATCATCTTTCGCTAGGGATAGGATCCTGTACAAAGACAAACATTCGTAGGGGGAGAGAGAGAAAGACAACGAGACATCAGCTTCTGCTGGGGATAACATTCCTAAGGACACTATCCTGTATGAAGACTTGAACATTCGCTAAGGACAATAGAATCGTTGCTCGGACCCTACTGGGGAAAGAAGGCAAAGCCATACGCACGGCGCGAGAAGAAGACTCTAGAATCAAGAACAAAATTAGGGATGAATTCTGACTTCTTATGGAGCACGCGTATCTAAAAGATGTGTCCGAAAACACTAACAACAACGACTGAAATTATGTCCAGAGACACCAGCAACCTATGCCAAAACATGAGACACACGGGTTATGAAGAAATCATACGGAGCCCGTGAATCAAATAATTTCTCGAATAACTACGGTATGCGGAGGCGCTGAAACCTCAGGATCGCAGGATTCGGTAAAATGGTAACGTAGACGGTATATCGGGACGCAGGTGCCTCGGGATCGTACGGGTTACGCCAATAACACTTCGATTATATCGGGATGCATGTATCTCGGGATCGATTCGGTTATTAATAAAGGATTTATGACGATTTCATTAACCCGCATTAAGATTTATAGGGGTCTTTCGACCTCCATCAATTGACTCTCGCTGGGGAAACAGATTGATTTTGGAATTTATCGAGGTCTTCCGGACCAAAAATGATTAAATTTGGTAATTATCGAGGTCTTCCGGACCAAAGATTGATTAATTTTTGGAATTATCGAGGTCTTCCGGACCAGAGATTTATTTTGGAAATTATCGAGGTCTTCCGGACCAGAAATGATTAAATTTGGAAATTATCGAGGTCTTCTGGACTAGAAATGATTAAATTTGGAAATTATTGAGGTCTTCCAGACCAGAAATGATTAATTATGACTAAGGGCGTCAATTTTGGATTAAAGATAAGCTGGAGGGGCTAAAGTGTAAATTCTGGCGCCTGGAGGAATATGTGGCCGCGTGGCCAGTCCTTCTGATTGGCTGGAATTCGATCACGAGGATTGCTGAGGAGCGCGCGCGATGGAGAGCTGAGATCGTGCCACGTCACCCTTGGAGACACTGGCCGTGCGGCCGATCCCTTTGATGGACAGACCCTACAAACAGCCGCCAGCTGTTGCTTTCTTCTTCATCTTTCTTCTTCATTGTCGGGAAAAGAGAGATAGAATAGAGATTTTGAGGGAGATAAAAATCAAAAAAACAGTGGAGCAGGCGTGGAGCGGCCGAGCCAGGTAAAGGACACGGCCGTGTTGCTCAAGCAAGTCAAGGCAGGAGAGCGACTGTGCTCAAATGAGGCTCTACGAACGAACCTACTGACTTTGTGGAAAAATAGAGCATGGCCGAGCTGGGCATGCTACTCGGCCGAGCTGCTCGGGCGTGCACATAAGTCAGAGGGGCCGTGCAACCACGGGACGGGAATAAACTGAGTTTCGGGAATTCTAATTTGTCTAGGGTTGGTCTCATTCTAGGTTATGTATATAAGCAAGGTTCCGCCCCAAAACTCATTGTAACTCCATATTAACATATTATAGTGCAAGATCATGGCTTCGTAGTGCCCCCAGACGTAGTCAAAAATATTGACGAACTGGGTAAACAATTCTTTATGTTCTTTTTACTGTTTTTGCTTCTATTATAGTTCTTGCTTGTTGGATTTGCTATTATTTTCTTGCAATCTGTTTGGTATGGAGGGTCCATACCACAACACTAAATGGACGAAACAAAACCTTAAAAGGGCAGTGAGGTTTGTCCAAATCTCAAGATGAGTAGTAAAATTAACTTAATACTCCCTCCGTCCCAAAATAATCTTCACATTTAACTATTCAAACTTTTTAAGGATATGAACACTTGATTCACTAATCATGTTTTGTTTGGGCACTTTTAAGCCTAGGTTGTAGAAATGTGAAGAATTTTTTGGGGAAATGAAAAATGTCAAATGAGAAGATCATTTTGAGACAGAGGGAGTATTAGAAAAGTGTGACTTTTGTTATTATGAGAATGAGAGACCGGGGAGTACAACATTTGACAAAATAGCAAAACAATAGATCACCATTAACAACAAAAGTCACTCTCCCACATCAAAGAAAGATCAAGAACATTACTGAGTAGTGCAACCGATATCTAACCCAAAATTGCTGCAGAATGTACAGCTTTACATAATCATGCTAAACTACAAGACCTAAAATTAAATTAGAGTTGAGATACAATTGCATTGACTAGCTTGTCAAGTTCTAACAAAGTCAAAGTCAAACTCCAAATTCTGCATTCATCTGTGCAAGCTTACACTGTCCAAGGAAATATCGGACGTGCCAAAGTGGCGATGCTTACCATCAGCTATATTTGTAAGTTGAAAACCTCGAGTTGGTAGCTGGTTAATAAGCAACGTCTCCAACTCACAAGCCAAACTTTTTCCGGGGACCAAGAAGTAAAGAAATGATGCATTTTCCATACCTTCCTTCAAGCGATGAGCTCGTACCCGGCCTTGAAGATCATCAGTCTGCCGCGTTGAATCATTTCAAAATTTTAGTTAGCAGACACAAAATATAGTAATAGGTTTAATTTCATTTTCAAACACTGCACTTTACCCAAACTTCCATTTTACTTATTTTTATTTTTTATTTTTGCACGAAAACATTGTATTGTACTCTGGAAAATGTTCGCCCCAAACCCAAAAAGTTAACCCTATTAGATTATAATGAATGAAAAACATTAGTCACTCACACTTCCACCCCTCCATGTGAAAGCTTAGGGGGTGGAAGTGTAAAAAATATCCATCCATCACATTCTTACGGGGTTAACTTCTTGGGGATTAGGAGACCATTTCAGAGTTTAGTTGTTTTCGTGCAAAAAAATATAAGTATAATGGTTAAGGTGGAGTCAGTCGAAAGTAGTCGAAAGTACAGTGTTTGAAAACGAAATTAAACCTAGAAATATATACCTACACATATAGCAATATACACACACAGACGCACCGCGTGTGTTTGTGTGTGTTAAACTTCTCATGAAGTTTGTTCATTATTGGGGTGAAAGATGCGTACCTGTCCGACATAAAGTCTTTTATCAGGTCTAAGAATCACATAGACGCTTGATGCACCAATTGTAGATGGAGGAGGCTGTTCTTTAGCAGCAATTAGAACACACTTTACAATTGCAGGCTCTGATAAATTTGTCATCTTGCAGAAATCAACCAACTTTTTGCGACAAATCATGCTGATAGCATTCTTTACTTCCTTACGCAAAATCTCCATTCGGTCTGTTGATGAGATAGTAGAAGAAACAGCTCCTTTTTCATTACCTCTTATTTGATTGTAGACTTCATCCCGTCTCTCCAAATCAGAAGTAACATTTTCTATCTTTTTATCGTTTTCCCCTGGAAATATATCTTTTGCATAGGTTGAAAGGTACAATTGTTCGGCTCTTCGTATAACTGTATCAGGAACCCCTTCCCTTTGAGCTGTTTCAAATGCAAGGCTCTCCCTGCAGATTCCATCTATTAACTTCCATGTCGGTTTAGTTTGACCATCAACTATTTCTGATCCCATTGCTTTATATGTTGTATTCTTTGCAGTCAACGGTAAGGTGAAGATGTCATGCAAGTGGGTGGATACGATGCCCAGGCAACCGATTGAATCGAGAGTTTCAATAATGCTGCCGGCAATACATGTCCCTTTTGCTGTTTCTGTTCCTCTGCATATTTCATCCACAAGTACAAGGCTCCGTGATGTGGCTGCAGAAATTATAGAGCGTATCTCTGACATTTCTATCTGAAACATTAGATAAAAAAAAAATTAAAAACAATCAAATGTGTTCTTGATGAAGATCAAATTTGAAAAATAATTGAACATTCTTTTTGGGACGGAGGGAGTACAATCTTTACGGGGAGATTTAACCAGCCAACAAGTATCTCACAGAAAAGACAGCTTAAAATTAAGCAAACTCCCACTCAAACATTGTATTAGACATTTCTTATACCAGGACTCGTATTCTCTTCGTTTTATACCAGTAATATATGCAAACTTTTCTCCAATAAACGGTTGTAATAAAGGATGAGGACAGCAGCATAAGTCCCTCTCAAACACTAGAAAACAATTCAATAAACTATCGATAAGCTTTAGTTATGGTTCAACATTAATTATTAAATATCAACAGCTAGACTAGAGAATGAAGACCAAAACTACTATGGAAACCAACAATAAAGAAGAGATATGCTTGAGCATGGCTTGTCCGGGAATCTTGCATATGTCCGAAAGCAATGGTGAAAAGGGATCCATACAGCCAAACCACACATAATTGAGTGGGTTAAACTGTAGAAAGGGAGTTTATTAGAAGAGGATACATTGGAATCAGTTGAGATTATTGCCATGAAAACCAAAAAAAAAAAAAATGAAAAATGTGATTTGACTGCATCATAGAAATCTACTTTCAGATATAATCTGGCAACAGAAATGAGCAAAAAAAAACTGTTCATGCTTATATTGAACAAGTGAAAATGCTAAAACCAATTCTTTTTCTCCCACCAGACTTCTTCAACGACTTGATCCCACTGTGCTTGCCAAAAACTATTCGGGGTCGACAGCACTAAACCCCCCAAATCACGATATTCTACTAAAGGAAATGCATCCCTGCACTACATAAGACATAATAGATTTGGCGTGCTGTGTTCTGCTACATATAGGATTGCCCTTGATATTGATATTACCTCCCCCCACCCCACCCCGAGCCTATATTCTTTGTAGTATATTTCGCATTTTTATTGGTAAATATTCACATTGATTAATCAACATTCTAGGTTTCCACACCAATGTAATCAACTCCTTAGGCTTCTTTTATCATCTCATGCACTTGTGCGTTTTAAACTTACTCTTCATATGGTTTACTCCACATCCATCTCGGGATTCTATGTTCTCTAAGCGTCCCAGCATGCTTTTACCCCTTAGTGAAAATAGGGCTCAAACAATGCAGAAAAAGGTTTATAACAATCAAATCTCTTACCACCTAATACCTAGGATCTTGTGGGATGCATGAAAGCCAAGAGGATAAGCAAGTTGATTAAAATAGAGTGTCCAACTTTTTCATTCTCAAGGGTAATATATTTCAACTCTTGTCCCTATAGTTATAAAACCAATAGTAAGGCCACTGGACATCCTCACTGGTAGCTATAAAGTTCTGTTCATCTTTGCTTCGCAATCTTCCTGCACATCTCATCTCAAGCATTTAAAGTGACCTTTGGGCATGATCATAGTGAAGAGACTTCTGCATGATGAAACCAAGCTCTTAAATTGCCTCCAACCACCAAATTGAATTACTAATGATACTGATTCTGATAAGCTTCACATCCTCATTCTCATCCTGGAGCTTCTTTTGAGACGAGATGAAAGACAAAAGGATGTTGACATGAAAGATTAATGATCTCCTGAACAACAGCATCATGTTTTTACGTCCTAAAGTTCATATCTGTCATCATTCTCCTCATCCATTTTTAAAGCTTTCTGTAGCTTTAATTATAATTTTTAGACCTAATCTGGTAAACAAACTGACTTCCTCTCCTCTGTTTACCATCACTGCCAGGATCGAAAAGAGTGTGTTGCCATTCAGTGTCCCAAAGTGGCCTGGATCTTTGCTGTTCGACTCCTAATAATAATCTAAGAGAAAAGTGTACCATTCTACAGCTTTGAGAGCATTTGAGAAATAAATGCAATTACATATCAGGGGACCACTGAAGGAAGGTTTTCAACATTATAAACATATTTCAGAAACAAACAACTTCTTGTGCTAGGGAAATTGATAGAAAAGAAACATATAAATCAAACAAATAAATAAATTCCAGTGGGGCCTCGAGTATCAAGTTTGTGATATATAATGTACCTGAAATGAACTTTTCCCATCCGCAGGACTATCAAAAGATTTCACATGTAGCATAATGGAGTCAAAATGAGGAATCAAGGCTGACTTTGCAGGCACCATAAATCCACAGATTCCAAGTAACGCGGCTGCAGAAATTGAGCGTAGCAAGCTTGATTTACCACCTCCGTTTGGTCCAGTCAAAATAAACAATGATTTCATATCAACAGTATTTTGTACAGCAACCCCTTGAGCTACATCAAACCAATATGGTGATAGACCAACTATATTCATTCTTAGAAGCCCATCTGGATGTTCCTTTTCCTGCAATGGAAGTATTACTTTAAGCATGTTCAAGGAAATGCTACGTCTACACATACACACACACAAACATAGGAGTATAAAAAAAGAAACAAATACAAAAGAAGAGATGAAAGATGAAATTTTAATTGCATAATCATGAATGTGTGAAGCTTTATTCCTCCTCTTATTTCCTCATGGAGTCGTAACATACGCAGAAGTGGTTCTGATTTTTATTTTTATTTTAGAAAATACATAAAATGGGATGAAGGAACTACACTCATCAAAAGTGCAAGTCTTGCAGGAGTCAAGCATCAGGCCACTCTATACCAAAAGATATTATGTAACTGAAGATCTAGTAGGAAACTTGTACTTAGTGTTTGATTATCCCTTGCCATACTACTGCTGCTCAATAATATTGAACCAATGGTTTTGGTAGCAAGGATAACTGGATAGCAGTTGGTGTAAGGCTTACAAGAAGGTTATAACCAAGCTAACGCGCAATCAATCATTAACACACAACCAACATTATTAGACAGTGCAATAGCAATTTCCTTCTGATTTTTCAGTTAGAAGCAAGAGGCTAACTGGAGGAGAGGTTACCATGTTGCTGGTCCCAAGCTATAAGCTAAAAGATTTTTTTGAGTTGAAATGTTTTAAGGAACAAAGACAGGATTCACTTATCAGTGGTAATACAAAGCTCGTAGTACTCTTTTTACTGTAACCTCTCCTCCAGTTAGCCTCGTGCATGAATTATATAATATCTTGAACACTAATCCCTGCATTGCCTTCCCAGAAAATATTAAATGAAAAGTCGTACTGAAAGTAAGTGGACTACCAGATTCGCTCTATTCTCATTACAGTTTGGGCAAAGTACGTGGAAAGAGTGACTGGGGAAGGAAATGCTAACAAGTTATAATCATATAGACCCTAGATTACCAAGTGTGACCCAAAAGAACAAAGTAAGAACATAGAACAGCCCGAATGTTATAAAGTACCTTAGATGTATGAAACTGAATGAGATTGGGAAACACCCATTGCCTTCTTCTCCCTTCACTGTATCAATAGAGGTGTTAGACCGCTTGAGTTCAGAGAACAAGGAAGTGCTAGACAACTTTAAGAGGTCAGTAAAATGTCAACATCTGTAAGTAATTATAGAAGGAAAAAAGAGAAACACATTTAGCAACGTATCAGTAGGACAACAAGAAAAGCAATGAGTGCAATAATTACTCTTTTTATCAAATGGCTAACTAAATGAAAAGAAGCTTCAGATTTAGCAACAGCTTATGCATTATTTACTCTTTCATTGTTTGCCAACCCTAGTACATTCAATAGGTACTATATTCTAGGTCTGAAAGCTGCCAGTAAAGTAGGTATCTTACTACAAGATGAGGGCTGAGAAGACTGTTCATTGTCAAATGTTATAGAATTCAGTGTCTCATCCGAATAAGTGATTCAGATGAGACTTGGGTTAATCAAAATTCTCATCAAATATAACGGTATAAGAAGTTTTAGAAATAGATGCAAGCAGTGTAAAACCTAGAATCAACAGCTGATTAAGTTCAGAAAGTGATACATCTAAGAAGAAAGAGAGCGAAGAAGGACAATAAGAAGAGAGGCAATGACCCTCACACATTGTAGTAACTCACTGAACACTTTATAAATAAGATATGTAATAAGGCAAGCAGAACTCAGTAGATCACCCACCAATGTTATGTGTCTGCCCGAAGAAAAATGAGCATGTTTCCAGCCAGCAAGACACTTATAACTTTTTCTACTATTGGGTCCCAAACAGAGATCTTTCTCCAATTCCACCCAAAGGAGCACCAAGATAAGATAAAGGCCAGGAGAGGATTTCATAAACAATCAAGACGCATAATTTCTACTCACATCCTCTCCCAAGCATTATCCCTACAATCCCATATTTGACCAAATTAATTTTCAATTAAGAGACTCAAAAAAAGTTCAAGAGTAGTAAGCACATTTTTAAAATTTCAAACGCTCTCGGCTAAAAATAACATTGTGTCATCAACATATCGAAAGTGAGAAACCATGTAATTCTCCTTACCCACTTCACAACCTTCCACGATATCAACCACTTCATCCCTACTTAAAAGTCTACTCAAGACATCCGCCACCGTGTATCCACCTCTACCATCTACACCAAACCCCTTAAACTCAAGGATGTGGTCAATCATAAAATAGAAATGGAGTATAATTATAGAGCTATAAGCAAGTTGCTCAGTTGATGTAGAACAGAATAGGGAAAGAGTCAAGTTCGTTATCGTACGAACGGACGGGAGATTGATATTGTTCAATCGGACAAATAATTAACACAAAACAACACGAAACAGCTGTTTTGAAAAGAAAGATAATATCTGAATTTTATTTGCAGAATACTTGATACGGAATACATGATTATTCTGCCCTTATATAGGCTGCAATATGGAGCTGAATACATGAACTTTATGGATAAGAAAAGAAGAGAAAAAGACTAGATAAAGAGAAAGAGAAATAGGAAAAGACTAGATAAAGATAAGTTGATGAATCTGGATGTGAATGTGACTTTTGAGCTATCAGATCAGATCTGATCTCTGATGTACCGCATCATTCCCTTCCACTTGCTTGACAATCCGTCCCGGACTTGTCATCAGAATAGAATGGGTAAAGATCAGCAACATTGAACGTCTTCGAGATTCGCATGTGATCGGGTAGATCTAGGACGTAAGCACTGTCGTTAATCTTCTTTAGAATTTTGAATGGACCAATCTTGCGTGAATCAAGTTTATGCTGTCCTCCTCGTTCTTTGCGCAAATAAACCATCACCAAGTCACCAATCTGAAACAATTTTGCTCGACGATGTTGGTCAGCTGCAGCCTTGTAGCGAGAATTTGCATCCTCCAACTTCTTTTTAACTTCTGCGATAGTATCCACATGGTGTTGCGCCAATGCATCAGCAGCTTCACTCTTCTTAAAGCTTGTAGGAAACTTGATAAGGTCAACAGGAGCAGCAGGAGTTCTTCTGTAGACAATTGCAAATGGTGACATGCCTGTGGCTCGATGCTGGGCGCTGTTATAGGCAAATTCAGCTTGAGGCAACGCAACATCCCATTGCTTTTTATTCTCAACACACAAACAGCGTAGCAAATTTCCCAAGGTACGATTGGCAACCTCTGTTTGTCCATCCGTCTGGGGGTGAGCTGAACTGCTAAGCTTTAACTCTGTCCCAAAGCGTTTCCATAATGTAGACCAAAATACCGCAAGGAACTTTGGATCTCGATCAGAAGTAATAGAGCGAGGAATGCCATGTAGTCGAACAATTTCTTGAAGAAATAGTTTCGCGACATGCGGTGCATCGCTGGTTTGTTTGCACGGGATAAAATGTGCCATCTTCGAGAATTTGTCCACCACAACAAATATAGAATCTGAGCCCCTTTGAGTACGAGGTAACCCCAAAATAAAATCCATAGATAAATCCTCCCAAGGTTGATCCGGAACAGGCAGTGGCATGTAAAGTCCGGTATTCTGGCCCTGCCCCTTTTCAGTTTGACAAATGGAACACCTTTGTACAATTCGCCCGACATCTCTCTTCAATTGAGGCCAGAAGTACCTCTCCTCCAGTCGACTAATGGTTTTGTCACGACCCAAATGAGCACTAAGTCCACCGGCATGAAGCTCACGAATAAGCTTCTCTCGTAACGAAGTACACGGAATACAGAGGCGATCACCTTTGAATAGGTAGCCATCTTGAACCATGAAATCTCTTATTGGTTGCTTCGCCAGATACTTTGACCAAATATCCCCAAAATCTGGATCATCAACATAGAGCCTCGGAAGAAAATCAAATCCAATAACTTCATTGCTAACAGTAACAAGAAGTGCTGCACGCCGACTCAAGGCATCAGCCACCTTGTTTGAGGCACCTGTCTTGTGCTTAATCACATAATTGAATTGCCCAAAGTAGGCTGCCCATCGAACATGCATCTTATTTTTAATATCTCGCTGAGTGCGAAAATGCAACAGTGATTGATGGTCTGTAAATAATACAAACTCCTTAGGCAATAGATAATGTTCCCAGTTTTTCAATGCACGAAAAACTGCAAAAAGTTCCTGATCATAAGTAGGCCAATTCTGACGAGCCTCATTAAACTTTTCACTGAAAAAGGCAACGGGGCGGCCTTCTTGTGAGAGAACTCCTCCAACACCTGTCCCACAAGCATCACATTCAACCTCGAACACTTTGCTAAAATCAGGTAATGCAAGCACAGGGGCTGAAGTGAGCTTTTGTTTAATTTCCTCAAAAGATTTTGTTGCTGCAAGTGTCCATTTGAAGGGGCGGGACTGTTTGAGACGGTCTGTTATAGGTGCAACAATGCTGCTGAAGTTTCGAACAAAACGTCGGTAAAATGTAGCTAACCCATGAAAGCTGCGTACCTCAGAAATAGTGGTTGGGATCGGCCAATCAACAATCGCCTTGATTTTCTGCTGATCAACATGTATGCCATCCTTGCTGATCACATATCCCAGGAATAAAACATGATCCACCATGAAATGACACTTCTTCAAGTTAATATACAACTCATTATCTTGAAGAGTTGTCATAACTTGTCGCAAATGATCCTCATGTTCTTCAATACTTCTGCTGTAAATAAGTATATCATCAAAGTACACAACAACAAATTTATTAAGGAATGGTTTTAGCACCTGATTCATTAATCGCATGAATGTGCTGGGAGCATTTGATAATCCAAATGGCATCACTAGCCATTCATATAACCCCTCCTTGGTTTTGAATGCAGTTTTCCATTCATCTCCGGGACGGATACGAATTTGATGATAATCACTCGTCAAATCTATCTTTGTGAACACAACTGATCCAGAAAGTTGATCCAACATATCATCCAACCGGGGAATGGGAAATCTGTACTGCACCGTTATCCGATTGATAGCCCGACTATCAATACACATACGCCATTGATTACCTTTCTTTGGTACTAGTAAAGCAGGTACCGCACATGGACTCATACTCTCTCGGATATGCCCAATCTGCAATAACTCCTCCACCTTTCCTTGTAAAATCTTGGCTTCCTCAGGATTTAGTCGATAATGAGGAAGGTTGGGCAACCTAGCACCAGGAACAAAGTCGATATGGTGCTGAATGTCACGCATAGGAGGTAGCTGAGATGGTTCCGAAGTGAGTTCGGGAAATTCAGCCAACAAATGTTGAACTACATCTGGAATTTCCGTCTTGCCATAATCTGGTTTGATAACTAAACCAAAAGCACCACCATTTTCTTTTACATCCGCCATAAAGAACCACAAGAATCAGAAACGGTGACGAATGTCTGCCCTTCCACTTTAGGAGGTAACTTCGGACTACCTAAAGGGCAATCACAATCTTTTTACCCTTCCACTGAAACATATGAATATTATCTCGACCTCTATGTGTAGCATCAACGTCGAACTGCCATGGTCTACCCAATAATAATTGACACGCATCCATATCCACAACATCACAGTACACATTATCTGAATAAAATTTACCCATGGCCAAAGGTACCTTACAAATACGAGTAACCTGCAATTTTGGGCCCTTTTGAATCCAACCAATCTGATACGGAGTTGGGTGTGGCTCAGTTGGAAGCTACAACTGGTCGACCAACTTTTGAGAGACCAAATTCTCACAGCTACAACTATCAATAATCAAGCTACAAATCGTCTCTCCTACTCGACATTTCGCCTGAAAAATACGTCTTCGCTGACTCGGATCTTCTTGCTTAGGTGAACAAAGAGTCCGTTGCACAACACATACGAACTCACCATTTTCATCACCACATACATCATCAACATCATATTCTTCCTCCTCAACACCAAGGTCTTTCTGATCTTCTTCGGGAATAGCATCGACCACGTGCACAGGTTTGCGGGCTGGACACTCGTTAGAGTTGTGCCCAAGCTGGTTGCACCTGTAACATTTTGGTTGTTGGTATGTGCTGGAACGTGGTTCTCCTTGAGTCTTGCGAGTAATTGGTGGACCAGTTTTAGTCTCTTGTACCGATGAACTAGCAAGTACAGGCGTTGAAGCTGTGCCAGTTTGATATGTGTGCTGAGTCTCGAATGGAGGTTTTCGGGTATATGTAAAGCGAAGGGGTGGCTTAGATAATCGAGCCTCAGCTCGGGCTGCCATCTCTCGTGCATCCAACAAAGACATAATAGTCTGGACACCAATACGGTCCTGAATTTCTGGTTTGAGTCCTCTAACATATCTAGCAACCTGCTGGTCATCATCTTCCCGTATACTACATCGAGCTGTCAATCTTAGAAATTCTTCTGTATAGTCTGCTACTGACCGATTGCCTTGATAACAATCAAGCAACTGGCGATAGAGACTCTATAATCCCACGGAAGAAATCTTTGCTGCAGTAGTTCCTTCATCAAAGGCCAATCTCGAACTGGAGGTTGGCGAAGCCTGTAACGCTCTTCTCGCAGATTTTCCCACCAAGCTCCTGCACCTCCACGCAACTTGTATGCAACAATGGCTACCTTTCTATCTTCACTAACTTCCATGATTTCAAAGAACCTTTCAACTTCGTTAAGCCAATCAAGAAATGATTCGATCTCCAAACTCCCACTAAAAACTGGAATTTCAGCTTTGATTCGATACCCATCATAATCATCTCGTCTAGGGAAATGACCTTGAAATGGTTGAAAAGCACCAGCAGGGTCACGAACAGGCTGATGCACAAAACCAGGGGCTGGTTCATGCGCTGCAGCATGTTGACGTGTTGCTGGATTGTCACGTTGTCCGCCAAGTTGAAGAGCAGCCATAAGTTGATGAATCGAAGCACGAGTCTCCTGTAAGCCTTCTTCGAGAGCTGTGAATCGCTGCTCAAAGGCTTCATTACGAGTGGGTTCTTCTGCCATGATGAAAATCTGACAGAACCTGGACCGCAATCTATAGAAAAACTGCGTGAACCTTAGCTCTGATACCAACTGATGTAGAACAGAATAGGGAAAGAGTCAAGTTCGTTATCGTACGAACGGACGGGAGATTGATATTGTTCAATCGGACAAATAATTAACACAAAACAACACGAAAAAGCTGTTTTGAAAAGAAAGATAATATCTGAATTTTATTTGCAGAATACTTGATACGGAATACATGATTATTCTGCCCTTATATAGGCTGCAATATGGAGCTGAATACATGAACTTTATGGATAAGAAAAGAAGAGAAAAAGACTAGATAAAGATAAAGAGAAATAGGAAAAGACTAGAGTTAAGTACCTATTTGGTCCTTAACCTATTGAGTTGTTTTCCTTTTGGTCCTTAACCTATTTTGATTTTCCTTTTGGTCCTTGATGTACCTAGTTGCAGGATAAAGTGGTCCTTAACCTATTTTAGTTTTCCTTTTGGTCCTTGATGTACCTATTTGCAGGACAAAGTGGTCCTTGACCTATTTTGGTTTTCCTTTCGGTCAACAAGCCATGTCGACGATTTTAAGGACCACTTTGTCCGGCAAATAGGTACATCAAGGACCAAAAGGAAAACTAAAATAGGTTAAGGACCACTTTATCCTGCAACTAGGTACATCAAGGACCAAAAGGAAAACCAAAATAGGTTAAGGACCAAAAGGAAAACAACTCAATAGGTTAAGGACCAAATAGGTGCTTAACTCGGAAAAGACTAGATAAAGATAAGTTGATGAATCTGGATGTGAATGTGACTTTTGAGCTATCAGATCAGATCTGATCTCTGATGTACCGCATCATCAGTCTTGAATTTTCTAAGAGCTGATATATTGATTCTGACCAAAGAGCTTTTACAATATTACAATAAATCAAAATTTAATCAATCATAGGAAGTATTTATAATAACAACCGTTGTTTCGTGGATCTAAAGGATCAACCTAGTGGGGTGTGTGTGATCAAGTATCAAGGCTGTGTGAATCTGTATGATTGAGAGCACAATGGTCTTGTTGTGCTACAAGGTTGAAGAAAATAAAAAATCTATGTCTTTGTGTATTAAGATTTGGAGAATCGCTTTCTGGGTTGTTCTTTCTTTCCAGAAGATCGCCGAGAGGTTCTTCAAAGGGATTTTATTCGCCTTAGCAAAATGGCTAAAGCAAGCGAGTATTTATACTCACAAGCATTTAATTAGCCGTTGGAAACCCTTGGTGAAGTCTTTGAGAAATCTTCACCATTAGATGTAGCATTAGATGCTTGGTCTGGTAGTACATAATGTTGGATTCACATTGGCTTAAATTGTCCTTGCCGCCCTTTATGACTGTAGAGATAGATGATGCTTTAAATGCTCTGAGGTCCACTATAAGTAATGGACAGTTGTTACCTAATCTAATGTCCATTTCGATGCAGCACAAGGTAAAAATTCAAATAGTAGAAATCTTCAATCACATGAGTGGCACGTAAATTTATGTCTAGCATTCCTTGAGTTCTTGCAATGAGAGTATTTGTCATTGGAATAACAAAGTCTTCAAACTTAACAAATGAGGAAGGTGGAAAGACGTTGGAAGAGGTGCGGAAGGATTTTGATAAAGAGAGACATGTTAGACGAACCAAAAGCGGCAGACTAAGTAAACTTGGGGGGGGGGGGTTAGTTGAGACATTTTGGCGCAGTAAGCTAAGTTAACCATGGGGTGGTAAGTTGAGCCAACCTCAAGGCGGTCGAGTTTTGAAACCTCTACTATGCTTTAAGAACATGACCATTTCAACCATACTTCCTTTAATTTGGTGTCGAACTTCTTCAGCCTATGTTAAAACTTATCTATAAAATGAATTATCTAAAAATAGAACTATAAAACTTCATACATAGGCTGCTAAAGTCATGAAAAGGTAAATGAGGGTATCGATCAAATCAAATCACAATAAGGGTTCTAACAATCATACCTAACACCATGGCTAATCTAAGTACACGGCACCAAATTTTCGATCCTTTTCAGCAGAGTCCAAGTATTTAACATCATGCTATCCCAAGATTTGACTTTTACACGAGCACCCGGACCCAAGCCCTCGTAACATAGGCCAGCCCGAGGTGCAAGTTCAAATATACTCTTGCTTGAGGAATCAGGTAGCATCGGAAGCATGTCATATTGATTATCCTCGAGTACCATGGTTAGGCTTGTGGGTGCACCCTGAAACAATGGAACCGCTGGTACAAAGGCATAACGATATTAGTGCTCTCCTCCTATAGGAAGAAATGCTTATTTATGAAAACTACATCTTGGGTACATGAGGCAGCCAAAGTGGAGGTCAGCCTTGTCACTGTACTAGAGACATTTATGGAAAACATGATTGTGTTCCATTAAGTTGTCATTCATTGTGGGGTTTATATCATTATCATTTGGAATCGGGTTACTAGAAAATAAGGTTAATGACAGCTCATATTTGGTCACGATACAATGACTCACCCCACCTCTAAGCTGCTTTGGAGAAATTCGAGGAAGTTACAGCTTAAAAATGCTCAAGCTGGAGATATCATCTCAATCCAGGAAAACACCATATAAGATTCTAGTTTATAGAGGATAGTGTAAGCACAAAACCAATATGCCCCCTTACTGATATAATACCTACTTTGTTTAGTCGATGTCAATCAACCAGCTAAAACAGGTGAAGCCTAACTGTAAATCAAGTGTAAATGACAATAGAACTTTGTCAGTGTTTTTGTAAGGTAGAACTTCAATGCTTGGGTTAATGAAACAATATAAAACCAAATTTTTTTACAAAGAAGTTTGAGAAAGCATCAAGCACAGGCTGACCAAGAAAAACAGTATCAAACAGCAATGATACAAACGCAGAGTGAAGAATCAAACAATAGTTCATCTCAGCAACTCGCAATATTTGTGCTGACCTGACATGAGCAAATAATGCTTTTGCAATGACAAGCAACATTGAAGCAAAGACAAGAACATTGATTTTAGCTTGTAACTCAGCAGAAAGCCCTCTCAGCAATTCTAATACCAGCGCCTTTGCCTTTGTACCTGCCTCATGGTACCTGAAACAAATAATAATCATTTTAAATTAAGCAAGCAATAATAGGAACGCAAATATAAGTGATTTAATACCACATGCTTAAGTTAACCTTGTTAGTGCATCCTCCACCTCCACTGTGGTAAACCATTCCTCTCCAACCTTTCGACCCTTTGCATCTATAGCAGGTCTTATTTTTTTTATTTGATTTTCTCCAGGAGTGCCCGCCCAAACAGCTGGTGCAAAGCGTCTTCCCTTAAACCAAACAGCTCCATGTTCCCGAGAATACAATATTTCTCCCTTTGGTCCTCCAAGTGGTGCTGAGGTAGCTTTGATTCTTGAAATTATAGGAAAGAAATCTTCTGTAACCTAAATTTTAAAGGACACCTATTTTTTATTAAACCCTTTACTCATTTTTCTTGAAAGCAAAGTGTATTTAATAACAATCTGTAAAATTGGGAGGAAGCTCATAATAAAGCCAAGAATCGCCAGAAGTACATCATGTCTCGTAAAAATGTCTTTACCAGTTAATAAATAACTGATGACTTTTCAAAACTACTTTTATATCCAAATAATGTATTGAATTTGAATATGAAAGAAATTGGGACATTTAACTCATTCAGAGTTGTAACATCCTGATAAAAAAAAAGTTTGTCATTCAGTACTCACTCCATCCCATAATAAGTGTACTTTCTTTTTGGTCCATCAAAAATAAGTGCCACATTTCTATATAAACAAATAGTCTTAGCGTAATTTTACCATGGTACAAGAATTGTACAAACAAGTAAAGAACATTCCTTATTAAGGTTGACAAATCAGCTGCAACACTTGTTATGGGACGGAGCGGGTACTATTTTACTTTATGGCACAACTTCATAATTTTTACAAATGTATATCCCGTATTCAGTTTTAATACCACTGGAAATAATGCCTCCACTCCTTTCTCATTTTTCTTTTTCCCTAAATTTTGATAACATTGCTCATTAGGGTAATCAGAAACCATGGCTAAAACAGGGCTGTTAAATGCCATATGTGGAGACACTTTTGACGTAGATAATTGCTCCAATGAAGGGAAGGTTAGGCAATTGAGTTTACGGTTTACACTCCACTTGTTCAGTGAAGTATATCATAGGCCTACTATAAACTAGGTTAACCTTTTGTGGGATTTTGCCTTTTGTCTATACAATCAAATTTAGTCTTTAGAATCCAGGGACAGGGTTTATGCACTTGATTATTTCTAATGGAGCAACTTTTCTAAATAGCTGAGCTTGAGCAACACTAGACCATTCCTCATTTACTTGTTTGTCGGTTACGCACATTCTTGGTACTATGTGCTAGTAATATACTCCCTCCGTCCCGCACGAAATAAGATTTTGGTAAACTTGACTTTACTTTGACCAAGTCTTTTGAAGAAAATATAATAATCCAAAAATATATATATATATATATATATATTATTATTGTATCCCAATTAATAATACTCTCAATAAAAAAAATTAAATTAATGTTAAGATAATTATTTCTTATTTAAATTACATGGTCAAAGAATAAACAAAGCTACCAAAATCCTATTTCGGGCGGGACAGAGGGAGTGTATTAGTCATTTAAATTTCTTTCATAAGTACAAATGTATTTGTACCAATAACTTGTGCGCCATTGCCCCTTAGAGACATAATTCAACTAGAATATGCCAACACCCCCATTCCTTTCCTAGTGGTATTCAAAAAAACTACTCCCTCCGTCCCTAAATGAATGTCCAAATTTCAAATGAAGGGACATCTGAAAATCTCTACTTTTTTATACAATTTAGTGACAAAGATTCATATATATTCTTCTAATCTTCTTTCCAAACATTTAGTTTTGCATGTAGAAAAGGACTAGCGAATTTTTTTTTGAAAAAATAAACATTTAGAGGCAAAGTTATTTTCAAAAAAAGACATTCATTTTGGGACAAAGATTTCTTGAAAATAGACATTCATTTAGGGACAGAGGGAGTAGAATTTTCTCATGATTCTAACTGATTTTCATTTCAAAGACGGGAGGTATGATGAGAATCCATCTCCACGCAGTATACTTGTTAGAGATGTCATCAAAACAAAAGTTAAAAGTGTAGTCAATACTCACAAGTGTAGCTTATGCACAAATTACAGTAATAAGGAATAACACTTACTGCTAAAGATAAAGCTTCAGCTGCTTTTTCCACCTCATTAAATGCTTCTTCTAGATGGATCCTCTTCACACGACCTTTCCATGAGGACTCCATCTCCTCAAAAAACTCATTTGGAATATTTGTGAAGCAACTCATAGTTTGATCATTTTCACCATCTAAAGAGATGAGTTCACCAATTGTCTGAGAAATACATGTACATTCATTCACCTGGAAAATGAAATAAATAAGATTCGGATGTATTGATTTCTTTCAACAAATTAGGTGTACACATTATAAAAGACAATATCAATAAATCAATGAAGTGAAGAGGCTGAAGAGGCTGAAGATTTTGCAAGAAATGGCAGAAACAAATTCCATTTACAACATTCAAAGTCACATCTACAACCTATGATAGGACCCGACCGAACCAGGCGAATCGGAAAAGAGGTTGTTTGGAGCAGCAGGATGATTCGGGCGAGTGACTTGGAGGATTCGACCGAGTCATAGTATGGGTTCAGCCGAACCTAGTCAATTTCGGGCCAGAAATGTTGTAGACTTCCAGATTCGCAGAAGGAAAGGTTTCTAGTCCGTTTTGGACTTGTATTCCAAGTTCCTACCAGATTTTGAGATAGACTTTGAGTGGTATAAATAGAGGCTACTAGTCTAGATCAAAATTAGCCGAAAGCCTCAGACAGATAAATCTTTAGCAAGAGAGATCTGTAATTCTACAGTGGCACAGTTAGGAATTTTGTAATCAAAATTCGTGCAGCAGTAATAGTGTGATCTTGTAATCGTTTCTCCAGATTGATAATAATATGCTCTCCCCTCCCCGTGGACGTAGCCAAGTTGGTGAACCACATAAATCTGTGTTCTTGTGATTGCTTGCTTTTCTCATCAAGTCTTGTTCATTGCTCTAACAAGTGGTATTAGAGCTCTGGCAGTACCAGAGCTTTGGTTCGTGCTTAGAGGTTCAGGGATTCCGCTGCAAAGAACGAGAAGATGGGTCAAGGAGAAGATTCGATCGACAAGTTCAATGGGAAAAATAGTTTTTCTCTCTGGCAGATCAAGATGAAGGCTTTGTTGATAGACAAAGATTTATGGGAACCATTGGAGATTGCAATCAGGGATCGTAAGGACCCCAAGGGTAAGGCAATCACCACAGAAGGGTCAGAGAAGGACAAACAAGCAGCCGCCAAGGAGGAAGCAGCGTTGAAGAAGTTAGATCAGAAGGCTCACGCCAAGATCATTAGACAGTTGGATGATGAGATCATAACCAATGTTGCAGGAACAGACTCCGGAAGCGATCTTTGGTTAAAGTTGGAAGATATGTACCTAACACGTTCTTTGACCAACAAGTTATACCTGAAGAAAAAGTTGTATGATTGTCGAATGACAGAAGGTACCCCAATAAATGATCATCTTGATAGATTTACTTCTGCATTACTTGAACTGCGTAATATAGGAGTTATTGTGGATGACGAGGATGCAGCCTTGCAGCTTTTAGTATCTTTACCTATGTCTTATGAACATTATGTCGATTCGTGCATAAACCGTAAAGATGGTATCTCTCTAGAGGAAGTGAAAACTTCTCTCAAGACGAGGGAATTACGCCGAAAGGCGAGTGGGAATGGGGCAGATACCCAGTCATCAGGTTTGGTTGCTAGCAGTAGCAACAAGGGTTCTAGTGGGAAGAGGAACAATAAAGGTAATTCTTCACACAAGAAGGGTCCGAAACCTGGGGATATCTGTAATTTCTGCAAGGAGAAGGGGCATTGGAAATTCGATTGTCCCAGAAAGAAGCAAGGCAAGGCACCAGTCAGAGCAGAGGCCATGATGGCCAAAGATAGCAGTTCAGAAGAGGATTATGCTCTAGTTACATCAGAATCAGCACGCGCATCTGATGCGTGGATTCTTGATTCAGGAGCATCTTACCATATCAGTCCTAGGAGAGAATGGTTTACTGATTACAGGCAGATAGATGGCGGTAATATAAGAATGGCCAACAGTGCAGTCGGCAAGGTTGTCGGTATTGGTTCGATCAAGGTCAGGACTCATGATGATAGGTTTGTCACTTTGAACGAGGTTTGACACGTTCCGCTTATGACGAAGAATCTGATTTCTCTTAGTCAGTTAGACAGCAAAGTGTTCAGTTTCAAAGGTAAAGGTGGAGCAGTTAGTGTCTGTAACGGTTCAGAAGTGGTACTGAAAGACCTTAAGCGGGGCTCCTTGTATTTCCTCCAAGGAAGGACGCTTGCAGGGTCGGCTATGGTTGCATCATCAGAGGTGAACGAGGGGGATATGTCTAAGCTGTGGCACATCAGGCTCGGTCACATGAGCACTCGAGGGATGCAGGAGCTGGCTAAAAGGGATCTTCTATGTGGCCATAAGATCAAGGATCTTAAATTTTGTGAGCAATGTGTGCTAGGGAAGATGAAGCGTAATAGTTTTCCCAATGGCATACATAACACAAAAGGCGTTCTGGATTACATCCACTCAGATTGTTGGGGACCTTAACATCAGGAATCTCTAAGGGGGCACAGATATTTCTTGTCTATGGTTGATGATTATTCGAGGAGGACTTGGGTGGTTATCATGAAGCACAAGAATGAGGCTCTAAGGAATTTCAAGGACTGGAAGACGGTAGTGGAGAACCAGACAGAGAAGAAGATTAAGAAGCTCCGGACAGATAATGGTTTGGAGTTCTGCAGTACTGAGTTCGATTCGTTTTGCAGAGAGGTGGAGATTTCTAGACATCTCACCATCAGAGGCACGCCACAGCAAAATGGTGTAGCAGAACGGATGAATCAGACATTGCTTGCGAGAGCAACGCAAGGTGCATGCTCTCCAATGCAGGGTTGTCTAAACGTTTCTGGGCAGAAGCGGTTAGTACAGCATGTTACTTGATTAATCGTGGACCTCACACCGGTATTGGCCTCAAAGTTCCCCATGAGGTATGGACCGGTAAGCCTGTTGATTACTCTATTTTAAGAGCTTTTGGGTGTACTGCTTATTATCATGTGGATGATGGGAAGTTAGAACCTAGAGCTAAAAAGGGAGTATTCATGGGGTATGGAGACGGTGTCAAGGGATATCGTATTTGTTTCCATCAGAAAATAGGGTAATTATCAGTAGGAACGTCGTATTTGATGAGAATTATGTTATTAACCCTATTATGAGATCTACGATTGTTTCAAGTGTTGGCAGTGTTGATAAACAGGTGGAGCAACAAGATACTGAAGAGTTAGTTGTCCCACAGTCAGATGTTGATCAGGATCCACCAACAGAGACAGAGACTGAAGCACCAGAAAGTTCAAGTTCAGTTCCCGAGGAACATGGGTTAGCACAAGGAAGGTCTAGAAGAGCTAATTTCGGGAAGCCTCCGGAGAGGTATGGATTTGAAGACTTGGTGTCTTATGCACTGCAGGTTGCTGAGGAAGTAGAGCCTGATCTTACGGAACCTTCTACTTTCAAGGAAGCAGTTACATGTTCAGAGTCATCTCATTGGTATGCGGATATGGGTGATGAGATGGAGTCTCTTCACAGGAATCAGACTTGGGAGTTGACCACAAGGCCAGAAGGCAGAAAGATTGTGACTTGCAAGTGGATCTTCAAGAAAAAGGAATGGATGTCACCGGCAAAAGGGATCAAGTATAAAGCTCGCATTGTTGCGAGGGGTTTCACACAGAGAGAAGGGGTGGACTATAATGAGATCTTCTCACCAGTGGTCAGACACACTTCGATCAGAGTGTTGCTAGCAATAGTAGCACAAAGGGGTTTGGAGCTTGAGCAACTAGACGTCAAGACAGCTTTCTTGCATGGAAAGTTGGAGGAAGAGATATACATGACACAGCCGGAAGGATTCCAAGTTCCTAGTAGTAAGGAAGATCAGGTTTGTAGGTTGAAGAAGTCCTTGTATGGACTTAAGCAATCGCCTAGGCAGTGGTACAAGAGATTTGACAGCTATATGATAGCAGCAGTCAAGAAGTCAGAGATTCATAAGCTGAAAAGCTTATTGGTCGCAGAGAGATGAAGGATTTGGGTAACGCGGAGAAAATTCTGGGTATGGAGATCTATAGAGACAGAGCCAAACGAAAACTGTTCTTATCCCAGAAAAGATACATCAAGAAAGTTTTAGAAAGTTTGGTATGTCAACAACTAAGGCTATAGACACTCCGAGTGCAGTAGATGCACAGTTGTCGGTCGCGTTTGGGCCCAAATCGGTTGAGGAGAAAGAGTATATGGCTCGAGTACCCTATGCTAGTGCAGGTGGTAGTTTGATGTATACTGCAGTGCGCACTAGCAACGTCGGTCTCATCTATGGAAGTGGAACAGAATGTGCAGTCGAGGGTTTCTCAAACTCGGACTATTCAGGTGATGTTGATACAAGAAGATCAATGACCGGATATGTGTTCACACTTGGTGGGTCAGTTGTCAGTTGGAAGGCTACATTGCAGGCGACAGTGACGTTGTCTACAACAGAAGCAGAATGCATGGCATTGACAGAGTCCGCTAAGGAAGGAATATGGTTGAAGGGATTGATCAGCGATCTTGGGATACATCAGGATCAGGCTATTATTTATTGCGATAGTTTGAGCGCGATTTGTCTAGCCAACGATCAAGTTCATCATGAGAGAACCAAGCACATTGATGTCAGATATCATTTCCTAAGGGATGAGACACGAGTAAAGGTGAAGAAGGTAGGGACGATGGACAACCCTGCAGATATGTTCACAAAACCCGTGACGGGAAGCAAGTTCCAACATTGTTTGGACTTGCTGAATGTTCGCAACTATTAGATAGCAGAAGAGGCGAGGGGGGAGAAAAGGTTTGTTGTCATGGAGATTCAAAGTCAAGATGGAGATCGTTGAGTTAATGCATTTGAATTTGGGACGCCGAGTTAAAGGATTAAGCAACAGGAAGATTTCGTAATTCCGAGATGGAGCAGACAAGGGTTCGGCCGAACCTATGATAGGACTCGGCCGAACCAGGCGAATCGGAAAAGAGGTTGTTTGGAGCAGCAGGATGATTCGGGCGAGTGACTTGGAGGGTTCGACCGAGTCATAGTATGGGTTCAGCCGAACCATACTATTGACTCGGCCGAACCTAGTCAATTTCTGGCCAGAATTGTTGCAGACTTCCAGATTCGCAGAAGGAAAGGTTTCTAGTCCGTTTTGGACTTGTATTCCAAGTTCCTACCAGATTTTGAGATAGACTTTGAGTGGTATAAATAGAGGCTACTAGTCTAGATCAAAATTAGCCGAAAGCCTCAGACAGATAAATCTTTAGAGAGTGCTCAGAGAGATCTGTAATTCTACAGTTGCACAGTTAGGAATTTTGTGATCAAAATTCGTGCAGCAGTAATAGTGTGATCTTGTAATTGTTTCCCCAGATTGATAATAATATTCTCTCCCCTCCCCATGGACGTAGCCAAGTTGGTGAACCACGTAAATCTGTGTTCTTTTGATTGCTTGCTTTTCTCATCAAGTCTTGTTCATTGCTCTAACAATATAAATGAACATGGTGAACTTAAACATAGGGGGAAAAAACTATTGCCGCCTTTGTTATCAGACAGACTATAATAACGCAATGTAGAGACAATAACCCTCAAGGAAAAGAACCTCTTCAAAGTAGATAATACCCATGAAAAAAGGAAGAAGAAGAAGAAAATGTAAGATATAAACTAAACAAAGAACGACTAAATTTATCAAAGCAAAGCATACAAGTTGCTTCTTTAGGTTATGACTGTCAATGGAGCCTTCTTGTAAAAATGGATTCATATCTGGTCAAGTGGAGGAAGAACGCTGATTATAGAAAAATCTTTTACAATATCGTGAGAGACTGACATAAAAATTCTATCGCAGATTCTTTAAGCATCTTGCAAGCCACGTTTGGTAGAAGCAATATATTTTAGATGCTTTTCAGAAGTTTTCTGCATGGAGGACTGCTGGGAAGATGAATCTGTATCTACTATTAATAAACAAGACTGGTCCAGGAAATAACTTTTTCTGGCTAGGCCGTCAAAGAACTTTTCCTGGCTAGGCTGAAGTTAAAAGAACATTTTCCGGCTAGGCTGAAGTTAAAAGGACTTTTCTGGCTAGACTGCAAGTTATGTAGTGACTATGAACTAAGATATACTCCAACAGAGTATATTCCTCAAACCACTGAAAATATGTAGCTTAAAGAATACAGAAAACAGACACTACCCAATATTTAAGCAGCACTGTGGGAGAGTGAATGTGAGCATCCATGCATAGTTATTAAAGGCTCAAGGCGCACCAAGGCGCAAAAGGTGAGCCCGGAGCGTAGGCGCAAGGCGCAAGGCGGGCGCGCGCCCGAGAGACGAAGCACAAAAAAATGCCTTAAAATATTCAAAATATAGAAGCATTAAAGAAACAAGCATAAATAGATGTTCTAACAAGCATAAAGAGAAGTTCCAACACAAGGAGTCTTAAGTCTGATTATTTTTGGGGAAACTGATCATAGTTATTTCATGGCAAATGCAACACACAATGATACAAGCTGATAGTACTTTCATTAAAATGAAAATTTATTTTTTTTATCATTCATTTAGGTAAAGAAAAGTAAAATGTCCAGTATCATATTGTTCATTTCGTAATGCAGCATAGAGAAAATGAAAAATGAGATTAAATTTAAATCAATGGAGACTAAAAAATGAGACTAAGATTAGTTACACAACACTGAAATTAGTAGGAAAAAAAAACTAAGATAAAAAAAGATAACAGGAAATAGGAAAAAGATAACTGGAAAAAGAAAAAAGATAACTGGAAATAAGAAAAAAGATAACTGGAAGTCTGGAAAAAGAAAAAGCTGTTGCCGGAAGGTCGCCTGAGGTAGCAAGAGGTCGCCGGAGGTTCGCCGGAGGTTTGCCGTAGGTCGCCGGAGGTCGATTGAAGGTGTCGCCTACTCTTATATAGAGTAATCGTGCGTGTACGGAGAGGGTCGTGGGAGAGGAAGAGGGTATTAGGTTTAATTAGGATGTAGATGACGGTCAATTGCCGTGTCCGGAGATCAGCGCCTCGCCTCGCGCCTAGGCGCGCCTTTAATAACTATGGCATCCATGGAAGAATATTTTAGCTTAACGGCGTGCGCTAATCGACATTTGAAACCGTTAGACCATTGTATATATTTTAGATTTTGGCGACATAGGATTTATTGCACATACGCTAGCCCCATGATGTGTGAGAAGGAGAATAAAATGAGATGAATAAAAAGCCATTACCTACATTGATTAGGCACAAGATCAAATAAATGTCTATGACTTTTACAAAACAAACCAAGAACCCAAAGCATATACTAATGACCCTCAATGCTTCCAACAAGTCAATAAAAGAAGCTAGGATAAATCCAAAGAGAATATGCTGGCAGAAATGAACCATTTAACATAAATCTTATCATTCTCATGAGTAAGAACAATAACAATGATAAGTACATATATCAAGGTCTTCCAGATAGAATATCCTAATTAAAAGACACTGTTACCTAGAAGGCTGCGGATCTTCTTCACCTTTGATTTTTTTTCTTAATTTTATAATTGGCCAGAAGCAGGAAAAAAAAAAGTTTAATTTCTGATGTAACCCGTCTCATATTTCTTGAGCTATTTTATGAAATTGAGTCCACTTACTGAGACTATAACAGGAAGAAGTCTATGCATTGCATATGGATTACATTACAAGAATCCTGAATTCCCACTTACTAGTGTCTGAAAATCAATTTTCAGCCCAGTTGCCACCCAAGTAGGATCCATCAATAATTTCAGGATTTCATTGAGTTCGGTATTTTTGTGCATCTGCAAAATTTCATCAAGCACATTTTTTATCTTGCAAAACTCAACATGATTAGCCTCCCTAAACTCAAGTAGCTTCACGAGCTGCAAAACAAAAATTAAAACAGGGATTGATATGTATCAATAGTAAAAAGGACATTTATATGTAAAAGGAGAGCATAATCCCAACACTAAAAGAAAGAAGCAGTACTATTATGACAACTTAAAAGAGAGAAGGTATAAAGGAGATATACTGTACAGAACAGAGGCGGATCCAGGAAATTTTTCTGGTGGGGGCCAAAAAATTTACTTTTCTTTTGATTCTTTCTTTATTTTTTTACCTTTTTTTTCGTAGGGACCAATATTTTGATCTAAAGAATAGGTGCCCATAGCCTAAAATATGTGCCCAATATGATGTGGCATCAAAGACACGAACAACATTGTTCGTGTCTTGAGGACCTAATAATTTTGAAGCAGAGCATTAATTATGCCTATCTTGTTATCTATAATGAACTTGAGGACCTAATAACTTTTAAGCAGAGCATTATTTATTTAAGTTAGTAAACGCAAAAATTTGGTGAACTTGAGGACCTAATGATTTTGAAGGACAGCATATTCTAGTTTGTATAACTACACAACTTTCCTTAATAATCACATATCTTATTTCCAACAAACTTATGCCCATCTTGTTATCTATAATGAAAAAAAATAAATTAAATACATATTGCTGAAATTTTGAACATCAAATTTAGAAAATTAAGTACAATAAAAAAAATATCAAAATCCCCTAAAAGTATTTTGAGTAATTCGAGGATGAGATGGGGAAAGTTCTCATCATTAATAATTCTTAAATTAGAGTAATTAAATTCAAGTACTTTATATTTTGTAAAACTACAAGAAAAATTAGGAATAGAAGCTGAAAGATTGAAATACCCTCGTGGTATCGTGAGCAATTTTGGTTGGAGACAGTAGGAGCAACTCCTTTTGTCCTAAATGAATGTTCGAAAAATTCAAATTTGTTTTTAATCGATTAAAAGAAAATTTGAAACTACAAATTGAATATTCATTTTGAGACAGAGGGAGTAAGAGATTTGCAGAGAAGCACAAGAGTGGGAGAGCTTGACTTTCGACCTTAGAAATTTTCATGTTCCGACTAGTCGCTTTTGTTCTCCTCTACTTATGTGTTTTTGATGTTTTATTGCCTATTTCACTCTCACTTGTGAGTCATATATACAGGAAGGTGCTCAAATGAAAACCACAATTGTGTGAGAACCGTGAAAACCAAGCATAACCATTAGCTTAGAATCAAAATCAAGGGTCCAGATTATAGATACAGTGGATACACTTGGATACAGTACCTAAATTTTGATATTGCACTTGGATACAGTAGCTAAATAACTACTGTATCAAAGTGTTTATGAAAATTGCACTTGGATACAGTAGCTTAAATGACTAATGTATCTAAGTGTATTTTGAAAATTAGCTACTGTATCAAAGTGTATCCACTGTATCTACAGTTATGCTTGGTTCTCACGGTTCTCATTTTAAATGGTTCTCATTAAATGGTTCTCATTAGAGCGCGACCCTATATATATATATATATATATATATATATATATATATATATATATATATATATATATATATATATTATTTTGAGAAGTCAATGGGGGACATTGCCCCCACTTGTACTCAAGTAGAACCACCCCTGGTACAGAATGGGAAAGTGTCTCATGCCTAAACCCAAATGTAAGCTTGTGTTTTGCATTGAATTCTCGAAAGATGAGAGATTTTTTATTTGACTGAATTTTCACTATCAGATATAACACCTAATTAAGGACCCGGTAATTGCTAATTCAAGAAACTGAAAAGTGGCTAAATCAGGGAACAACTATATAGTGACAACAGCTGAAAGACAATTATTATAACAATGAAGCATGGATATGAAAATGACCATTATACCTGTATCGCTTACGTGTCGGACACGATACTCACGGGATACTTTCGGATAGGTGTCGGATATATCTTACAAATATCCTCAGTTACATTGGAAATACCCATTGGTTACTTCTACTAGGATTATAAAGCCTAGTTCGAAAGAAAGGGTTTTTTTTTAATTTGATGCTAGAAAAAAAAAATAGATACTGTAAATGAGTAACGAAATAAGTTGATGTGAAAAAAAAAAAAAAAAAAAAAAACTATAGAAAAGTTCCTTCTATATGTTCAGAATTCGTTATTTGTCTATACGAGGATTGCTTCTACTTCTCCTTGATTATTTGTTAGCAAAATATCTCAAGTACAAGGCCCGTGACTATCATGTCAGCTGCATGCACACACACTTGGTCAAAACTCGGAAGTTTTGAGGTGCATGCAGCTGACATGATAGTCACGGGCCTTGTACTCGAACTAGTAAAGTAATACTCCCTCTGTCCCAAAATGAATAACCATTTAAGTCCCAAAATGAATGACTTTTTGAAACTTTTACATCAAAAACTGTCCCTAAATGATTTTTTTAGAGTTCATTATATTTTTGCAAAACTAAAGTTTTGAAAGTGAAAAGCAAGAATGTTAATGAATTTTTTCTATTAAAAATCAACATTTTCAAAAAGACCCTTAAATTCAAAATGGTCATTCAATTTGGGATGGGAAGAGTAACAATCAAGGAGAACTAATCCTCTTATAAAAGCATAATGACTTCTGTACCCGATAGAAGGAAAACTATTGATAACATATTTCTCTTTCGGCATGTGCCGTGTGTGAAAAGTAATTCAGCCTTTGTTGATAAATCCTTGATTTGAAATGGATGAATGTAGTATGTATCTGGATTGGAATAATGCTAGCATTTTCAGCTTCTGGAATTAACGTGTAAATACTTTTACATGGTTATGTGCTTTTCATGTATGCATTAACACCTGCCGAATAGAGGATATTGGCCCTCATTGATTAGTGTATGGTAAGCTTCAGAGGCAGCACGCTGGGTCTTAAAATCAATTAAGCTCTTATTACACATCAAAGAAAATCTCAAGCTTTTAGAACATATAATTCACCTATAAATCTGAAGGGCTAAGTGGGGGAAATTAACATCATTTTTTGCAAAAAGTACTTTTGTATTAGTACATACTACCTCTGTCTTTTTTGATAGTTCACACTTTGGCTTGGGCTCTGTTTTTAAGGAAAATTGTATGATACTGATAGTGGAGT
The DNA here is from genome assembly GCA_026119855.1 of Campanula takesimana. Lineage (NCBI taxonomy): Eukaryota > Viridiplantae > Streptophyta > Magnoliopsida > Asterales > Campanulaceae > Campanula > Campanula takesimana. The sequence continues at coordinate 101,502 of JAOWBW010001342.1, forward strand.
GCATGTTGTGAGTATGAAAAGTGGGGTAGGAATCCTAAGTGAGGTAGTTGTTATGACTTATGAGTATGATAAGTGGGCCCCTTGAATAAAGAAGTACTAAGGTTTCCATTTATGAGGTTGTGAACCATCAAAGTGGCACAAAATGGCGAGGTGTGAACTTTCAAAAAGACGGAGTACTTCTTTTAATGGATATGAGGTTCTCAATTGTGGAGTTTCTGTTGGAAGAAGTCTAGATTGGATACCTCAATCAATGAAACTAGTTCTTTGCGTGACAAATTCTAAAAGTCTCCATTATTATTTTTTTTAAAAAAATACACAATTAAGGAATCTTCATCCAAAAATTATTGAGAAAGTGGTTACTACAAACATGTTTGGGGGATATTTGCTTTCCCAACATTGAACTCATCTAAATACTTTCATTAAATTTTGGATGCAAGGCTGATGCAATAGGGCTTCAGAAACCTAGTATAAAACGTTGATAGGTTTATAAATGCAAGAGTTAGATAAGTAAGGAATTAGCCTTCGTTTTCCATTTGATTAAAGTACTCAGAGAAAACTAGTAACTATCACAAAGACATTAGAGATATTCTGCGCAGGTGTGAAACTGAGATGGAGGAATAAAAGCTTCAAAACCATTAGCATCCACTAGAAACTACCTAGAGTGCAAGGTAACTAGACCAACCTTTGCAGGTGACACGCATGTAAACTCTGGAATCGAGCATGTCACGTTGCTCATCAGTTTGCATATCGCTGCAAGCACATAGATAAAAGTACTTAACTGGAGACACATATCATAAAGTCCATAACATGTATAAATGCATTGTATATTGATGAACTTTTGTAACTGGTAGGAAAGAGACTATATACAAATGTGGATATATATATATATATATATATATATATATATATATATATATCAAATGTTAGGATGCAGAGGCACCAAATAATTGAGCTTTATAGCAATATTTGACAATGAAGCAAAAGGAGAATAAAAAGCATTTGATAGCGTATCAACGATATAGCAAACAGATCAGAAAGTTAGACAAAAGGTAATCAAGATTGGGACAGTGTATCTAATGTTGAACTGAACTACTTCATTATTCATCAGAGAGTAGCTATCAGCTGATGCAGCTGACATGATTAAATGGTAAAGTGATGTTAAGTCACCAACTCACATAGGGCGATTAAGACATGAAAATGTCAACCGATGTCCACAATTGAATCACAACAAGAATGATCCTATTTACCAGTGTGTTATCATAAAGAAGTTCACTCCCGAATTTGTTTTAACTGCTAACAAATTGATCATCTAAACATTATTGAAACACCTTAGAAATTTTGAAATTATGCAATAATTAATGGACATTACCTGTTGGTTGCATGCATTGGAAACAGTTCAACTATTTAGAAATACGTTAGATCTAAAAAGTTTGATTACATTGTGATTGTGTATGAAAATTATCTAGGAGGAGAAAACCGTGATCTTTTGTCCGGAAAATAATGTTTTAAAGTTCATTGTCTAGCCTTTCTATGAGTTATTTGCACAAGCACCAACAATGCTTATTAAGCCGTTGCGTTCCTACTTTAATGTGTGCAATGTTTGGTAAAACTTGATTCTCTGAGCAAGCTATCACTTGAGTATGAAGTCGCCATTTCTTAAGTACAGCTAATCCTTCTAAACATAATTAAAGAAATGAAGGAGCTTTCATCACGGGATAGCAAGACATATATACGTCGTACTTTTGCCTTGCTTTGGTACTAGTACATATCCTCATCATAACCATAATGGGACTGGATCGGCATATTTTTGTTGTAATAATTTACAAACTTGTGTTTAAAGGGAGCATACCGAGCAAGTGAACAAAACAAAAATTACATAAAAGACATATTGAGCATTTCGTACATATAAGGCTTATCGAGCATTTCGTCAATCTTCTTTCCTCATCTAACTTGTATCTGCAATCTCTTCTGGCGTACTACGTAGATCAACATGTTTAGTAAAACTACTAAGCCCTTACTGCTTTTTACCAACCCAAACCAAGGAAAGTTAGAGCTCTTGGTTTTGTTTTGTTTTGTTCTGTTTTGTTTTTATCATTTTTTATTGCTAGTAGATTCTTTCTTCCCAGAAACTCACCGCATATCATCCCTACCATATTGACCATTACCTCATAACCAGAGCTTTCTCTCCCTATTGGTGGAGCACAGCTCGAGCATCACGAGCTAATCGCATAGGTACTTACAGCCCCATTACAGAAAGAAGGGCGACCAAATATACGCTTTGAGGAGTCCTCGTTGTCACCATCAACTGCTCCCCTCTTTCGAAAGCAGACTGTAGATACAAGGATTAATGTTGGAGAGGTTGTCGCCTTTCTTTAGATTTGTTGCAAAAAAGTGAGGAATATATGAACAGAAAGGTGGTGGTACAGGAAATGAGGTATATCTGAGTAGGGATGGCAACGGGTCGGATACGGTCCGGATATCGCCAAACCCGTATCCGACCCGAGGTAGTTGGCCCCATATCCGAACCCGCCCGTATCCGATTATGGCAAATCCGTATCCGCCCGTATTATCCGCCCATTTTTTTTTTGGATGATGATTTAACAGTTTTTTTTTTTTTGATGATGATTTAACAAGAGCATCAAGTAAACGCAAGAAAACCCTAGGTTTGACAGATTTGGGGGAATTTGGGAAATCAAACAAAACAAACAAACACTGAAATTCAATGGCTAAGAATTGTTAGATTACCTCAATAGAGATGAAATTCGTTGGAGATGTAGTAGTAGCAGACTTCGACGGAACGAAACCATGGCACCGGCCGGCGGCAGCACAGGCAACAGGAACGGCGCCGGTGCACACAGAGAGAGAGAGTCGGGAACGAGCGCGGAGAGAGTAGGGAACGGCGATTGCGACGGCCGAGGAGCGAGAGAGAGAGAGAGAGAGTAGGGAACGACGAGCGATGAGAGAGAGGGTAGGGAACGACGAGCGATGAGAGAGAGAGAGGGGAGTCGGCGTGTTGCCGAACTGAGAGAAGAAAATAATCAAAAACCTAATTTTTTTTTCTTATATAAGGAGGGTTATGTGTATATTTCTATAACATGAGGGGGGTAGTAGTAAAATTTAAAAACCTAATAGGTTCGGATATGTTTGGGTCGGATACGGACGGATCTCGGACAAAATCCGAACCCGCCGGATTTTTAAAATCTATTACCAAACCCACCCATCCCCGGTCGGATTGTCTCGGATACGGATCGGGTTCGGTAAAATTGCCATCCCTATATCTGAGTGGTTAGACAAAGGAGAAGACTCGACAGTGGTGGACTTGTCGTAGTGGTGATGTCAGGGAGGATGGTCGACTGATTCTCGAATTTATAGATGTCTCGGGGCAAGGGTGGATGCAGCCCAGTCAACATCGGGAGGTACTGCCGAACATGTGCGAGCCCCTTCGAATGGAAAAATCACATTCAATAAGGATTTAGTTCATCCAACACGTACACGTATTTCGGTTTGATAGAACCTTTAGCAGAATGAGTTGGTGAAGAATGAAGATACATGTTTCAAAAAAAAAAAAAAAAAGCGAATGAAGATGCATTAAGATTACATTCTAGGAACCTAATGATTTGAAGTGGAAACATTTTGGTCACCCAGAATTCAGAAGACTCGGGAGACAGTAGTAGAGATCACCTAGTGGCCTGGGATAACGTTTGTTGTCCTAAGGAGGAGGATTGGGCTTGGGTAATGGGAAATCTTGTCTATCGGAAAATCTATCTTGTGAGAAACGGCTTTAAAGGGCGAGAACATTGATCTATTTCTCATAAAGTAATAAAGAGAAAGTTTAAGATGCATTTGGTTGGGATCCTAGTATTTAGTTGGGATAGTATTTTTAGTGATTTAGGTTTACACAGAAGCCCGTGGAAATTACACGAGTAACAATCCTTTAATTTGGATGAGTGAAAGGGTGTACTCTCTGGTTAGCAACTCGCAACCCGGCTCGAGTTCAACTCGTCAAATCCCCGTTTGACTCGGAGAGTGACTCACGAACAAGTCAAACTCAGCAGTGAATAAAACCCAAGTTTGGAACAAAGTCGAGCTGAGTTTCATCTAAACTCAACTCGATGGCTCGTGGATAGCCCGGTTCAACCTCGAAATCGAGCTTGCTCCGAATCGACTTGTACTAATTATAGCCTCTCTTTTGACCACTCTTGCAAGTTTATGCTTAAAATATAGAGATTGCCTAAGTTTTACCATGTTTCTGACTCTCAAAACTGTAGAGAGCCCAAGATCGACTCATTCTGACTATCACTAGGCTACAGAAGACTTGAAGGGGTAAACAAAAGAAATGGAGATATGCCATGAAGGGAAGGCCATCAGAAGAGAAGTACATTACCCAGCCTTAGACTCCTCATATCATGGCGTTGCCTTAGCTTAACACGTGAAAAGAGAGAATGATGTGGCTACTAAGAAGCTTAGGGTAAAAATTACCGTTTTTAGGGTTATATACCATGCCCATAAGTTAGTTTTGACCTGGTTTAATACTTGACCCATTTCATATCCTCACATTTAAAAGATTAAAGCCTTCAGCTCTTAATTGAATCTGGATAGCTTTCAGTGGCGAAGCCAGAAAATTTTGGAAAGGGGGTCGAAGTTGCTTTTGGTATAACTATAATAAATGTGGTACACAAATTTAGTATAAAAGGGGGTCGAAATTATAGTTTAGTGCAAATTGTTTTCAAAATAAGGGCTAAGGTGCTCGGACGCTTTGGTTGACCTCGCCGGACTCGTGTTGACTACACTAAAATAGGAGTGTCCGACACGGGTACGGCGGGGTAAACCAAAGAGTCCGAGCATCAGAGAATAAGGGGGTCAAAATGTATAAATTCTTCATTTGTAGTAGTAAAATGTCATTTTAATAAAATTTTGGAAGTACTAAAATTGACACAATCCAAAATTGAAAGGGGTCGGCCGACCCCCATGGCATTGCCTTAGCTTCGCCAGTGGCTTCATATGACCCTAGCCTAGTTAAGCCATCATTTTCCAATTTCTAGCCGGCAAGTCAGAAACTTGACTCGACCATATTTAATTAAAATTTGACTTGAACTTGACAATAGTTGATTTGACTTACTTTACAACCCTAGTCCTCTGATGTGTAGCCAAAGAGGTCTAGCTCAAGCCGCATCCGGTTTCCCTTTCTATATGAAAGGTCAGGGGTTCAATCCTCACCCAAGGCACTTTCAAGTGCACTCTTGTAATAGCTTTAAGGCATTGATTAATTTAAAAATTAAAAAACAGTCCTCTGATGTGTAATGGGGATCTGATTCCTTTCAGGGTAGAAGTTTGGCAGGTAATTCATACGGGATTTCTTTACTTTTATAATTTACCAACAAATAAGCAAACAACATAATCAAGAACAACCTAGCATGCTGTAAATCGTGCATTATAGCAGTAAGGCAGTCACCTTGAATCGTAGATGCAATTGGATAAGCAGGGGGATTCAGAAGAAGATCCCTAACATACCTGGAAAAAACATACGAACGGTTTTAGAATAATCACCATTTTCATTTTTCTAGGGGGGGGAGAGGGAACAAAACTTGCTAACTAAAGGGAATAAATAAAGACATCACTGAAACTCACTGAGTGATTAATTTAAATAATTTTAGTTGAAGAGTTAAAGAGCAAGTGCCCCTTCTAACTTACGCAACAGGTAATCCGGTACAATTTGATGGGAGCAAAACCTTTAATAATGAAGGTATTCCCTCAGTTGGTATAGCACCTAGGAGTATGCAACATTAAGACAGATGTTAAGGCACAAAATTAAATGTACAAATATCAAAAAAGTCTAAGCTTGCATTCTGACCAATTTGTGTGGCTGTTCCAAGGTGTAAAGGACGAGGCCGGTTATCTGAAGGAACGGTGACATTTCTGAATGAGACATCGTCATCAAGTCCATAGAGCTCCTTTACCTGAAATTTACACCGCATGATTACATCATCCAGTAAATATGATCATTATTACCAATAGAAATTTGTAACTTATCATAACCATAGGGAAAAAATATCTGAAATGTGAACCTTATATAAGAGGTCGTTAATCACGTCACCTTCAAGCCATTCAAAGTGTCTGGCACTGCATTCTCCCCACAACAGTCCACCTTCCCCAAATTCACCCCAACGACAAGTCCCTGTTAAGAAGCATCTAAGTGAAGGATCACTTCTATGATATATCCAGAGGAAATTTGAGGAATTTATCAATAACACAAAACGAGAGCAGAAGTCTGACCTTTAAAAACCTGTCCTATTAATAAAACAAGTTCCCTTTTATTACAAAGAATAAGCTTATAGCCTCATCCCTAAGAGGGGTAAAGTTGTCGAATGCTGGCTGCCAGAGGGCAGAGAGGTTAAAGAGAGGGTCTGATTGGAGAAGAAGATATACATACATATATACATATATACATATATATATATACATATATATATATACATATATATATATATATATATATATATATATAGTGAGTGAGAGAGAGAGAGAGAGAGAGAGGAGAGGAGAGGAGATAGATAGAAGTCCATCCTGAGGAGAGAGAGTGAAAGTAAGCATGGATAGAAATTAGAAAGAAAAGGAAATACGGAGAGGGCGCCATGGAAGCAGGAGGGCATTGGTGTAAAATGAAGGCCAAAAAAAAGGTGCGGTAGTGGTATATATGTAAGTAAGTAAAAGCTGGGACTGGGAGTTAAACATATGCCAAAAAGTGAGTAACTGCGGCATGCAGTCAACGACAGCACGAGCCAAGATAATACTGTAGCTTTTTAGTCAACATTTTAGGAAAGGTTGGGGGAATGTTCTTAGTACTCAAGTCTCTAAGAGATAATAATGTACAAACAGATGGGCAAGATGACCATCAATCAAACGAAAAAGAAAGTTGCAAAAATAAAGAAAAAGAAGCCTGATTGAAGACAAGCAGAACCATAATCACTCTTCAAAAGAGGAATCCCCCGAAAATCTTCTTTAGCATGGTCCCATAAATAAGCTGTTCAAGTTACCAATTTATCTAAAAGCTTAGATAGTGAAATAGGGATTCAAATATGTATACCAAGCCTTGAAATGTCCCCTCATGTGTTCATGTTACCCGTACATACATGGAAATAATTATGAGTCATGTCATTTCTAACAGACAATTCCAAATGTACCCGAACTTTATTACAATAAAGGAAGAGATAATTATGAGTCTCTACGGAAGATTTGCAAATCACACGCCAATTCGGAGATATTCATCTATTAAGTCTATAATTAGGAAATGTTTGTTAGTACTGAGTTTATTTAGTGATAGAGTCCACATGAAGGCCCGAATCTTAAACTCGCTTTTGGATTCCAAATTAATGAAGAAATAGGAAAGAAGGATTGGGACTACAAGTCAAAAGAGAGAGAAATGAACGACACGGGTATGACTCAGAAACAACAACAAAGCCTTAGTCCAAAAATGATACGGATATGACCCAGAAACATCTAAATTTTACACCCTAGAGTCATGTTTGTTAAGTAAACGGAAACGAGAGAGAGAGAAAGAGGATTAGAGCAGCAACTTCAACTGACGTCATTGAGATCACAAAACAAATGAAAATTCCAGGACATGCTATAACCATAAAAACAGTAACTGGAGCTCAATGAATCAAAGGCAGGTGATAAATATGATGAAAGATCTCACAAAAAGAGGAATTACTACATTATCTTTCACTAGTCTAATGATTAACTGCTCATAACTACCTATTATGAACAGCAACAACAAAGCCTTAGACCCAAAAAGATTTGGGGTCGGCTAACATGAAACGCCGTATGGACTCATCAATGAGAGGCTAACCACCGATTCTGAACAAATCAATAAAAAAAAAAAAAAACTCAAAAGAAAAATAGAGCAGATTATAAAATAAAATAAAACGAACCGACATATTATGATATGTTAACCAATCCATGTTTGACCTGAAAGATCAATCGTTGAGAACTTGTACCATCGAGTTATGTAAATTCAATGGAACTGACTTCAAATTGACTCAACAGCAGATCCCCCATGAAAGTCATTAAACTGTGGATATCACATTCATGTTAATTTTGGTTTCTGCTTTGCCTAATATAACCTACTGATCACCTTTTTCTACGGCCTTGGAATTGTACACGATCTCTGTCAATAACTGCATGTATAAGTCCACACTTGATTCCACATAATGAACAAAGAAACAGTCACTAAGAGTGTTCAAACAAATGGATGTTTTAAATGCATATGAAAATCACAGTAGAATATAGTACGGAATTTTTTATTTGAATAAAACATCTGTCTCATTTCACCATGTCATCAGACTGTTCAACAGGTAGCAAGTCCAGCTAAAAGTAACGAGTCGTTTAAAAGTACAATAGAACATAGTAACCTGAAGAATTGTGTTTCAGCGACGTATGTAGAAACAAATGATGGTACAGACAAGTACGAAGCTTGGTAACTAAGGCTTCTTCAGTTAGGCCATCCTCTGCGGAATATGTCTTCATTGTCTCCAGGACAGAAACTAGGCAGTACCCCTTTGCAGAACGCGATACTCCTAAAAATACCCCATAAGTAATACAGTGAGGGACCATCATGAGAGTAAGTATACGCAATCATTTGATTATTGAGTATATCAATACGAATTAATGCACAACAGACTAGTAACTCATGGATTAGAGTAAACTAAGGCCCCTTGCATAGGACTATGTAATTTTTCCATACCAACCACTGGCATTGGCTCTGGAAAATCAAGATCGTGATCATCTTCAACAAGTCCAAAAACATAAGGGCTTCCAGGATGTGCATGCCTGAAAAATTGAAAGTTTGAAACAAGCCAGAGTCAGACATTCATGGTGTACCTGGATAGTAGAGAAAAGGTGTAAATCTTAACAATGATATGAGTGACTTTTATTTGGGAAGACATCATGAGATTACTTGGAAGAATAAAAAATTACATGAATAAACTACTGTACAAAAATGTTCATTTATGGTATCCAAACTGCAAGGCCGTTCTACATAAAAGTACTTAATGATAATCAAATTAAAGGGCTATCTCCAGTCCCAACCGCAATGGTTTACTGCATATAGAACAGCTACCCTACTACATAACCATCTATTTTCATGAACTAAATGTCTTTCTCCTTGGTGACTGGTCTGTTATTTATTGATACTACAGCAAACATTCAAGCAACAATCCAAACAAACACCATGAACTCAAAACTGCCTAAATCAGAACATGAACTCGAAACCGCTTAAGCAAATCTAATTGAGAAATGCAGAAAACTACAAACTCAAAGAAATCATAAATTACATAGCTACAAACATGAAGTTACCCCGATATGAAACGACTTTTACGAGCACGAGCTTGAGTAGGACCCTGAACTTCTTCAACAATGCACTGCAAAACAAGCAAGCTTTAAAAGTTTATCCAGCCCAAAGTAACAACTGGCATATCCATATTGCATCTCAAGACAGAGAGAAACATTTCCAGCATGGAATGGGCCTTTTTCTCATTCCAACCAACTAGAACCGCCATCAAGCAAACTACATAATCATCCGATAATTACTTGCAACAATGAGGAGCTATAATGACTCGGTTGACTCATGTATTTTGAGTTTAATGATTAACGTAGAAGGCATAGATAGTGTACAACATAGAGCATAGAAAATTACGTGCAACATGCAGAAGATTATGGTGTACGGCATAAAAAATTAGCATTTCATAACTTCCGAGCATCTGCAACTGCCCTTATGGTAAGAAAATCATTTGAAATACTTAAAACCGTGCGGTGGTAGAGAAGATTCTTCAAATTTTAGCAGACTATATAATGAAATGAAAGATTTCACTCCAATAATATATTAAAAGTCTATTCTGAACAATTTTTCATGAACTACAGCATTGATTATAGCCAACTTGTATTGATTTTTCATTAATAAATCACAAAGCCAAAGATAAAGGTCTTCATGAGAGGCATAATATGAAACTACAGAGAGTTAACCGTTCCACTTCCAGAGAGTAAACAGTCATTTGACAGAAAGTGACTCAGGCAGTCTTATTGGAAGGACATAAGTATATTAATTAGCATTGGTGTATAACCCAGTATATACTTAATGCAAGCCCATACAGATTTGCTGGACCATAAAACAAAGCACTATCTTCCATTGGAGAAAAAAGTAAATGAAAAACGTGTGAAGCCCCACGAAAGCCTCCTCGCTTACATTGTAATAATGGCAAAAATATCACTATTCAAACCAATAGATGATTGGGGCATTGCACCAACCCAGAAATGCAATTCAGATAAAGGTTGCATTCTATGACTTCTGTTTCTTAACTACTCCCTCCGTCCCAGAGTATATGTACGCCTTTCCTTTTTAGTCCGTCCTAGAGTATATGTCCACTTCCTAAAATGGCAACGAATCTTTACTATTCCTCCCACTCATTCTCTCTCCTACTTTACTTTTATACTAACAACACCAATCACCTTACTATTCCCTACCCCACCTTCTCTATCCTACCTTACTTTACATGCTTAAAACACTTCTACCACTTCTTAATCTCCGTGCAAATGGGAGGGTGGACATATACTCTGGGATGGAGGGAGTACAGAGTTTTATACTGTCATTTCATTGTAAACCAAGAATTGAAGAATTTAGACACTCTCATGAACAGAATATGAAGGCGTATTGATAAAGACACCTAGAGACACCATTAGCAGTAAGTAGAGACATCAGACACCATTGACAGTAAGTAGACTAACAGTAAGTAGAGACGCCATTAGCAGCAAGTAGAGACACCATTAGCAGTAAGTAGATACACCTTTTGAGATGCCTTACTTGCACAGTATCTTGTCAGCCATTCATATCTGCTACAAGTAATATCTATTTTACTTAATGAGAGTAGCATCTTCAATTTAGTTTGTCCCAAACAAAAAGGGCATAAATAACTAAATCAAGATCAAATAGCAATTACACTCCTGAACAATCATCAACCTTCAATCTAATTTTCTTCAATCACTAGCGTTCATTTTGAACCTAGGTTAGATGTCTTCCTTTTTATGTTTCACCTGAAAAAATCTTTAAAAATTTAACTTTCCTCCTAAGAATATAGGAACGAGTAGAGAAATTTATCATCTGATTACCTAGGGAAACGAGGCCTTATTTTAGGAACAAAACTATATACGACAAGTATTTTCATCTCATGAATCATAAAAATTTCAGCAATATACCCACTCCAATATAGATAAAACCTTAAGTCCTTGTTCTTGTCTGGGCTAGGGCTGTAACGAGCCGAGCCGAGCTTTGGAGTTTTGGGCTCGAGCTCGTTAACGAATTATCGAGCTCGAGCTTTTATCGAGCTCGAGCTCGAGCCCATTTATCGAGCTCGAGCTCGAGCCCATTTACCTTGTTCGAGCTCGAATCGAATCGAGTTTCGAGCTGCTCGCGAGCCGCTTGCGAGCTTTTAACGAGCTGTTCGAACTCGAGTCTTTACGAGCCGAGCTCGAGCTTAAACATTTTTCTGAAAATTATGAAATCAAACGAGCTCGAGTTCGAGCCTTATGCTCGCGAGCTTTTCACGAGCTGTTCGAACTCGAGCCTTTACGAGCCGAGCTCGAGCTTAAACATTTTTCTGAAAATTATGAAATCAAACGAGCTCGAGTTCGAGCCTTATCGAGTTCGAGCCTTACCGAGCTCTGATAAGTATTCTCTGCATTTTGAACAAAAACACTATTTTTTAAAAAAAAATCTCTTTTTTTTTAATCTCAAAATGTGTCTAATTTACAAATGTAACCTCCTGTTTACTTTTTTTTTTTTTTTTTTTTGAAAAGCTCTTGTTCATTTAACTTCTCATATTACAAACGATTAATTGAATCATATATATACCATCAGGTTGTAATATACTCCTTCTGTCCCAAATTTTATATTTACTTATCAAATTTACTTAAACTTTAACTAATATTTTACACTAAATTATTAATTCTCATAAAAATTAAAAATGGTTGTTAAATCATTAATAAATTATGTAAATTAATAATTTACATAAAATATTAATCAAAATTCAAATAGTTTGACTCTACATAACCAAAATTCAAATAGTTTTACTATTATAGTTAACTATTATAGTTACTATGGTATTTTTTTTTTTAAGAACAAATAGTTACTAAGGTAGTTAATAATTATAGTTAACTATTATATTTCACTATAAATAGCTAACTGTTGCTTTCAAAAAAAAATAAAAAATAGCTAACTATTATATTTAACTATTAATAGTTAACTATTTGTTTTAACAATTATATTTAAAAGTTGAGGCCGACCGTATGCTAACGGTGAATTCATAAAAAAATTTGAAATGCATAGGGATAGGTAGGTTTTCATATTGTGGTCAACGTTTTATGGATTTGACCATGAAAGTCAAAGTCAGACAAACTTTCTGGTTAGTATATAGCATTTAAATGACGCTATTATACTTAGTCAACTATATTTAGTAAAACGTACGCTACGCTAGGTGTATAATATAGTATATGTTACATGTATGTATATATACATATAATACATACATACATCATACATACACACACATATACGGCTTTCGTCCCGCCCGACTTAATATGAACTAGAATGAATGGAGGAGGTTATGAGAACAAAAGTAATATTATCTTTCCATTTTTTGGCCGTACTACGTCGAGTATGACACTTAAAATGTCAAAATGTCCTCAATCGGGCAGGATAGAGGGAGTATATAATAATGTATATAAATATGTGCTATATGTATGTATGTATATATATATATATATATATATATATATATATATATACATCAAATATTCCATATATACACACACATATCATACATACATATATTTATGTATATAAATATGTATGTATGTATATATAATATCCACTATACCATATACATATATATATATATATATATATATATATATATGTATGATTTATTCCTTGTACAATGTTGTATATACAAATAATGTATATGTATTCGTTACAAAAGTAATAATGATGATTATTAGTCGAGCTCGAGCTTAACGAGCCGAGCTCGAGCCAAACGCAACAAATAACCCGTGTTAACGAGCTTATCGAGCCGAGCCCGAGCTCAAGTTATGCGTGATTTAAACGAGCCGAACACGAGTCGAGCTCTAACGAGCCGAACACGAGCCGAGCTCTAACGAGCCGAGCTTAACGAGCGAAACAAACCGAGCTCTAACGAGCGAGCTCGAACAAAGCTCGTCGAACAAACGAGCCGAACACGAGCCGGCTCGATAAAAATTCGAGCTCGAAAACTCGTTCGAGCTCGAGCTCGAATAGCACTTCGAGCCATTCGAACCGAGCTTTAACGAGCCGAGCCCGAGCCGACCCCGAACGGGCTCGGTCATTTAACAGCCTAGTCTGGGCCTAACAACTACAGCTGGTGATCAGGGAGATATAATTTTGATTCCCAAGGTCTAGCTTTCAATTCTTTTCCTTGTGTTGTTTAGTCGAAGAGGGGTACATAGTTGCGCCTAAACCAGCTTACAATAGAAAATCATGTTCAGTCTATCACATAGTGGTGCATGAAACAGGCGGCATTCATGGTTTGCACATTTATACAAGCATAGTGACCATAGCAGCATCACAAGTCGCAGGTTCTTACAACAGAAAAGCCATTACGCGTCAGGTCATCCAAAGTCTGACGTAGATTCTGCAAAAAAGAAAGAATACAGCAAACCATTAACACCAATAGACAGAATATTTGAGAAACAATCAATGATAACAGGCAGAGAGGGGGGCCAAAGAAGATAGCAACGAGAATGACAAACAGATAATAAAAGATCGAAGATTTCCAGGCAAAAGACTTCGATTAATGCTTCAGACAAAGAAAACTGAAATACAGCATGATGAAATCTCAGTTGAGCTTATCGGTAAACTCAACCATACACTTCAAGAATTCACAAGTTCACCGAAATCAGCATTCAGAATGGTGAAACCAAAAACTATTATGAACAAAGGTTTGTAGGTTTGTCAACAGAAGAAAAGATCTATAGCAAATAAGATGAATTTCAAATGTCGTGGATTACAGTAAATCTTCAACTAAAATATAGTTACAAATAAATAAGACAGCTAAAAAGATGAATTAAAAATTAATATATTACCACAACAGGGCAGCCAGCTCTTGGAACACTATCTGCACGCAGACCACCAAAAGGGTTTAAACCAGCATACTCCACAAGTATACAAGCATCAACTCCAAGGGCTTCGTAAAAGTCCCCAACCTGGAAAATTGGATAACTTTGTCTTGCAAATTATGGAGAACTAATTGACAAGACCACTATGGAAACACAGAAACCTACCTTCAACTTGACAAACAGATATAGAAGGAGACAAACCATTTTGAATTCATGGAAACGCTAATACATACCCTACAGAGCAAAACTTCTCGTGGAAATCTTGACTTGAATTGCAGAATATCCCAATTAAGTGTTCCCTCTTTTAGACTTCAAGAAAGAGAAACAAGGGTTACAATCAAAATTTTGCTACACTGATACTCTGACAGCAAACAATAACATTAAAATGCTCGAGTACACAATCATATACTCAAATTTGACTTCAAAAGCAGCGTGGTACAGCACGAGACATTGGAGTGTTCACTGCATTAAGTGAAGTATACAAATACAAACAGCTAGTTGCCGAAATCACTCCTATATATAGCAAGCAGATTTTTGGTCACTTATCCACCGTCTAAGCTCTAAACCAAAAGCTGTCATTTAGTTAAATAACTAGATTTATAGAAGGCTTTTGAGCATTGAAATCCATTACAGAATTTTAACTCTCTCTCTCTCTCGAATCTCTTTCTCTTTTTTAAGAAGTAATTTGGTATAAGTAATTGTCATACGGCCTAGACCACTTTAAAGATGGTTAATCTCTTCTTATCCTTATGACCAAAAAATGACGAGCCCAATGAGATTGGAAACTGAAGAGAACTTTATTTTAAATAGTTCAAGCAGAACGATTGAAAAAACAATTAACACAGCTGCTAGTGCATCTTGGACTTCTTGTTCACCTTTCCTAGGCTACGAGCAGCTGCCCTACTACCCTTTCGCTAAAAGATCGCCCTTCCTATCGAGCAAGCACCTTACTACTGCCAGTTGGTGAGGTGATAGCTTACCAGAAGCGATAACACTTTTTCCTAGGAACTTTTGCACGAGACAAACCCAAATCCGGGATGGTTAGCCTGCAGGCGCTTATCTATTCCAGAGAGGAATGGGTGGATTAAAGCAAGCCCGTAGAGAAACTTCAACAGATTTACAGTCTGCAGTTAGGCCTGTCAATCGGGCGGGTTGGGTCGGGTTAAGGCGGATTGTGGCGGTTTGGTATGAGTCAAACCCGTTTAATTTAGCGGGTTAAGCGAGCCGGGTTGTAGCGGGTTGGCCCGTCACTTTTCTTTTGCTGTGTGTACTGTCCGTGTTTTATACTTTTGTTTTGAACATTGCCTTGTGCTGCTAGTGCCTTGTGCTGCAATAATGTTTTTTTTTAATTTAACTTTTTCTTTTTTGCCTTATGCTGTGTGGTTGCTTGTCAAAAAACTAAATTGTTTTTACAAACATTATGTATACAATTTTAAGAAAATTACCAAAATACCCTCAGTTTCATCCAAGTCATTTGTTCAATGGGTAGAAAGCAAGCAGAAGTTATTGCTTCAATGTGCTTTCACATTACTGTTTCTTTGCATGTGCTTCAATTGAGGTTTCTATATATTATATCCGTCCAAAATAATATTTTCATTTTTTATATATTTATACGAAAAAAAATTATGAATAATAATTTTAGTTGAGTTTATTTATTTAAATAAAAATATAAAACTTGTAATCGATTCACCATAACAAATATTATCAAGCGAAAAAAATTATATTTTTATAAGAATAACTAATGCAATTGTACTTATTGCTCAAAGTTTTTTCATACTTACTTAAAAAAATGAAAATAATATTTTGGGATGAAGAGAGTAATGTTTCATTGAAACTGAAGATGAGTTTCTATAAATCTCTCATATGCCAATGTTTTTAGTGCATTCAATGAAAAGTATATTATAAAACTAACGAAGAAATACTCCCTCCGTCCCGGTTTAAGGTTCTTAGTTTGACTATGTACGCTTATTAAGAAATTAAGGCAAAAACAATAAAAAAAAAGTCAACCAAAAGTAGAAAGTGGAGGATATAAATGTCCAAAAACACTATTCATAAACCAAGTGGGTGAAAGTAATTAGATAAGTAATGGTTTTTTTTTTTAATTAAATGAACTTTTTGAGGGCAAGATTCTCCAAAGCACTATTTATTCTTTTCCATTTATGAAATAAAACAACTAAGAACCTTAAACTGGGACAAACTAAAAAGGAAAGTAAGAACCTTAAATTAGGACGGAAGGAGTAGTAAAAGAATAAATAACAAAAAGAAAAGGGTAGAAAGGAGAAATTACAAGTTAAAATAAAATAAAAATGATAACCCAGTTACGTGTTTGATCAACCGACGGAAACAAAAAAAACAACAGTTTATGTCCCTTTTCTCTCTTTTCCAATGCCCAACAGCCCAACTCCCTCTTCTCTTCTTCTTCTCTCTACACAATATCTTCTGCGTAGAATTACCTGTACAACGCAAAGGACAATACACCAACCTTTAATAGCGGGTTGGGACGGGTTAGGCAGGTCGACCCGCTTTAACCCGCTAATATTTTACGGGTAAAACGGGTAACCCGTATTTACCCGATTACGTTAGCGGGTTGAGTCGGGTTGGGTAAATGACGGGTTGAGTCGGGCGGGTTACCGGGTAACGAGTATTTTTTGCCAGGCCTATCTGCAGTGATGTATGCAGCTGAGGCATCCTAACGTTGATCTTTTGAACCCGCTTCAAGCAAATAAATAATAGCGAACGGGTCCTTAGATCTATTTGTGACCTTCAAGGAGCCGTATGAGATGAAAATCTCATGTACGGTTTTGTAATAGTATTCTTCTTCTCCATGTCCTATAGTCCAACATTCAAGCAACTGCAGTGGCAAATGCAGCTCAGCCTAGATCTTTCTGAAGTAACTTTATTTCTAAAAACGTTACAGGAGGCTGATAGAACTTTTTGTATAGAGAGGATCCTACTAGTAATGCATATTTTCTAGCAATTTCAGAGATTTAACTTACAATTAATCATTTTCTATAATAGCCATCAAGAAGGCTTCCATGTCGACCGAAAGTTCATCGATTCTCCTCAAGGACCTCAACTACTTATAAATGTCGTCTTCTTTCATATGGACCAAGCACTTCTTATTGCCTTCTTTATGATAGGCACATATACTAAACCAACCGAAATGATAAAGAAACACCTTGATTATTTTATTCAAAAGACCAATAAGGACACTAACAAGTATATAGACTGACTCTCTCCTACAACTCCATTACGGAACAGATAAATACCAACAATTATAGAGGTTGGCACTCTCCTAATTCTTCCAGTAATTCTAGAGGCTGGAAACTCTCCCAAATGAACACACTCAGTTATATTTTTCTGGATGTCTTTCTCCTCTCTACTGCCTGCTATTTATAATCTAAAAAGAAGACTAAACAAAGTAACTACTGCAATCATCAAGCCACAAATTAAGCATCATAACATTAGCCACTATGACAGCTTTGTAACTCCAGTCACAATTTCAGCCTTATAATCAGTCAACCTGATCTTCCTTTCCTTTCTTGAGTCTGGATGTCTATCACTTCACTTCCCACAAAAAGATTCAGCAGTACACTATACCAAAGATTCATTAGCTAACATGGAACACCAACTCCAAGTGCAAGAACCAGTAAGTTTATGTTGCCTTCTTCAAATCTCAATTGAAAAATCATAAGATGTTTAGGTTCATTAATTAGAATACCATGTACAGGCTCCATTAAACTCAACATCGATGGTAGCGTTATAGGTGGAGTCAGCAGATGTGGCTATGGCGCCATCTATCATGCGGACAAAGGAGCATGGTCGGGAAGCTGTTATCGAAATCTCAACTTGTGAACCCTAGAAGCCGAACTCCATGCTATTGTAGTTGGTCTAGAAATTTTCAAGAGACACACTCAGCGAAGAGAACTTTTTTGCCGACTACCTCGCAAACAAAGGAGCAGATAAAGACTCGCCTTATATCTGAATGGAAGCTCCAGATGAAGAACTTATGCTCCTTATGGATGCTGACTATGAAGGGGTCACTAACCATAGACACAGATGTATTTCTGATAGTCCTTGGCTAATATTTGTTATTCTGTTTCTTTCCTTTCCAATTGTATTAAAAATAAAAATAAAAAGTAGAACCATAGCAGGCCCATAATATGTGTAATCTAATAATAAAATGCCAACCACAGAAGTTAACTTCAAGCCCGAAAACTTAGAATATACTGAAATAAATGCAAAAAACTCTTCTACAGCCCTCAGACTCGGCCAAAAATCACTGCTGTATGCAAAAAACTCATTTATAACGCTCAATTAAGATGATTGTGTATTCCAACCTTTAGGGGGAAACAAACGATAACAATTATTATAATAATAAGATACAAAGAAGAAGGAGATAGTAAAAAGTGAACACAACTACAGAATTGGTTGCAATGAAACTTGATAACAACTAATGCTCACCTCCCATTTTTCAAGTTGCTATCCAAACCCAGCAAATTAGAATATACAAGTCTGTTTACCAGTTGGACTGTAGACGTCTTTCTACACAGCTCCATTCTCTGAAATAGGAAGGCAATACAAAGTATAATTGTATAGTTAATCTAATCAGCTACTCATTTATGCCGTAAACATAACCCACTCATCATTCTTACCTCCTTCCACCACATGATATGAGAATAATCTTTCTGATCGAAGACGTCATTAAAATCCTTGAGCTTTTTAGTTGCTTTGGCACTACCTCTCGAAAACCTTCTTTCTTTGAAACAGTGATTCTGCTTAGATGGTCTAAGTCTGTCAAGAAATATAAGTACTAAACATTACATCTTACTAATAAATGAATGAGCACCAAGGCATCAATATTATTGTAATTCTATCTTAATGAACTTCAACAAAAAATCTTCCATGAAAAAGAACAAGCAATCAATTTGGTCTGTAGAGGAAACAAAAAGAGAATGTCATGTTACCAACTCATCTAAAAGCTTAAGCAGCATACATGACCAACAATGTAACACTCCCACCCACCCCACATGTGACCTGCTCACACATGGAGAGACTAATAAAGATGCCTCACTGTAGGTGTCACAAACCAAATAGGATATGAACATGTGTACTCAGAATGGGATGTCTACATTTACACAACGATGCAAGCGAGATGAATTGAACCCGAGATCTTGCCAAACCAGAGTTCTAACACCATGTTAAGTTACCAAATGATTTACAAGCTTACCTTGGGTATGTGTATCGAGTTAAACAAGGAGATATTACTAGTTAAGATCCCTCCCTCAATCTCCCTGTGGGCCCGACACATGTTTAGCGACTATTTCACTTGGTCAAATAATCAGGATACTTCAATCTGAATTAGATATGACGATTCAAGCTGTAAAGAGTACAAGACATATACTGGCACCCGTATCTGATCCTAATAACATGAGAATAGGTGTAGGCCCAAGCATAGATAAGTTGTACAGCTGATACACCTGAAAACATCATCCAATCCAAGTTTGTCAAACCCAAAATCCAACTAATGTGCCATTATGAGTATTGGTCTTGAGAGCTCTACTTGAGGAAAAGTTTGACCGCATCATGAGCACCAATTCAATGCCCATAAAGTTTGTGTTTACTCTTTACAGGTAATGGGTCATTTCTGCGTGCCTACACCAATATGGAGAGTAGAGTAGAGTAAAAGGAACCACCTTCTGACAATTACCAACCCACTACCTTTTCAAACACCGTACTATATCAATCAACCCTTGTCGCGTGTATAACTACATTGACACTGATATCTCCAGCGTAGCTCACCCTTTAACCCCTAAAATACCTCCTTTTTTTCATTGCTGCCAAATTCTCTTCTCACGCTTAGCAAATTTCATCCATACTTCCAAAACTGGAGCTTTTTAAAAGGTAACACCAGCCTTCAACTAAACTGCCATTCATTTCAAGATCTAAATCATCAAAGTCAGATATCCATCTGTTCATTTTGATCTGTGCGGTGGCAAAAGGATTAGACGCCGCCCCCTATGATACGGTTCCCTGCGGTCCGAACCTGGTGCCGCATTAGGTTAGGGAGCTGGGCAATAATAGCTCCTCCGCATCCCAAAGCGCGCTGCCCTCCTAGACGCGCACAGGGATTTCACTCTTTTCCCATCTCCGCTCGTGGAAATAGAATTGTCGTTGATGAAACAATACCAGGGCATGAACGACCGGATAGAGTCCTTTGAACCAGGACAAGGAAACCTCATCACATAGGTTTTGAAGAGGAGAAGTTTGGTTTCAAACCGGTTCGAACAGGAGGCCCTTGCATTCTTTAGTAACGGAGGAGGAGTATTAAAAACGACGGTAAAATGTTAAGCAATCGCCATTTCTTGGTACCAAAATAGTTTTTTCCTCAACCAAAGGGTGGCAAACATAAGTAATGCACCTACTCTTTTCCGCGCTTCTTAAACCAGACTCCTATGTTACCTGGACACGGTATCCGGGATCCGACACGGATACGGATCCTAGTGTCGGATACAATTTTCTTAAGAATTTTGGACACCGGGACACCGTCCTAAATTTGGACACGGGTACGGGATACGGTGGTAGCAAAATACTTTATCAATGAAAATATTATAACATTGAGTTCATACATTCAAATAACTAATCAAAACCCAAATAGGAATAAATCATATAATTTAAAGGATGGAGTACTATTTTTAATCGTAAAAAAATAGAATAAATCATATAATTTAAAGGATGGAGTACTATTTTTAATCGTAAAAAAATAGAATAAATCATATAATTTAAAGGAAGAATAAAAAACACTATGTTTATTGTCATTAAACCCCAACATTAAACCCAATATATATCTGGGTTAAAAAAAATACACAATATATATCTATTGATAAATAAAGAAATTATTATATAAATAAATTACATTGAATACACGGTTCATCCCTCTTTCTTATTTTCTATTAACCCACGGTTTCCAAGTTCCAAAACAAAACCCATCGGTTCCCAATTCCTTCGCCTCTTTCTCTCCCTCTATCCCTAGTTGAAACTGCGTCTTCAGTCCCGATGCTCTTCGCTACGATGCCCAGAGGCTGGAGCTGGGGTCGGGGGTCCCCTAATTCCGCAGGGGTTCTCTTTCTATACGCAATTACAGATTTCTAATCCTTCAATTTCTTTGTCTCTCCAATTTCGATCGGTCGGCAGGGGTTTTCAGGTATGTTTGCTCATCTTGCGTAATCATTTTCCTCTTTCCTTCTATCTGCCGTGTCCGAGGTTACACAACCGTACCCGCGCCGGATTTCATACCAGTGTCGGTGTCGTGTCGACACTGGTATGACGCCAAAATTGGCAAGTCCGGGTAATACAGCTGGACTCCCACTTTTCATTATAGTTCAACTGAAAGTGTGGTTGAATTTTAATCCTCCATTACTGTGAATACAGGATTTTATAGCAGAAAATTATGAGTTTATACAAGCATCAATTGTGAACCAAACACAACGGTAATGAATACTCCCTCCGACCCATTTCAAATTGCAAAATTTGCCATTTTTGTTGTCCTATAGAAATTGCAAAATCCAAAAATGGAAAGTTTTTACCCACTTGCATACTCACATCAACTAACCCACTAACTATTCCCTACCCCACTTTCTCTCTCCTACCAAACTATCTACACTCGCAACACATCACCTTATCCACTTTTTCCTTAATTTTCGTGCAAAGACGTTTTTGTACAATTTAAAATGGGACAGAGGGAGTATTTCATTTGAGTTTCTGTTTTTCCACAGGTCAATTGTAGCCAAGATCAACGTGAAACCCCATTTTCTTAAGGGTAAAATAGTCCACTAGTCCCAAAATGAAGTTAACTACAGTCATGGGTTGGGTTTAAGAATCTTTCCATTATGTAAAATAAAAATGCCCGACCTGAGTTTGGGCACCCATGGACCAATTCAAGTCCGAAAACTAAGGTCTAAATCCTCTTTGTCTGATGTCGTCCTCTTAGAAGCACAATACTAATGACTCAGGTCAAGGGTGAGAATGAGCTCGTCAACGAGAAACCCGACTACGACAAACGAGGATACAGTGACTTGTTGTGTTCCAAGTACGACGCTTTGTAATGGCTAAATGCCTAAATCCCCTTTACATGTTATGACACCCATGACCAACAATCTCATGCCAGAGTACGGAGCCAACGAGAATCGTGTCCACACATATAACTGCATTGAGAGTGACATTTCCAGCATGGCACCCCCTAATAGTTATTAAAGGCCCAAGGCGCAAAAAGTGTGCCCGAAGCCTAGTCGCAAGGCGCATGGCTGGCGCGCGCCCAAGTGACGAAGCCCGCAATAATGCCTTAAAATACTAAAAATATAGTATACATACAACATCAAGATAAGCAATAATAGTATTTCCTCCATCCCAAAATGAATATCCAAAAACATTAAATTTGCTTGTTAACAAGAGCAAATAATAAAATGAATTTTCAATTTGAGACGGAACAAGAGCAAATAAAAAATGAATATTCATTTGGGAAGGAACAAGAGCAAATAAAAGAAATGAATATTCATTTTGAGACGAATGGAGCAATATACATGAATTTTAGTAATTGACATATCAATTTCAAAAATTCAAAAATACGTATAAAATATCAAATTGGAGTAAGGTAAAAAAGTGATGTTTTCAAAAGTTCGAAACAGCGCCTCGCCTAGCACTGCCGAGGCTCCAATCCCGTGCCTCTCTGCGCCGTGGACCTAGCCGCGCCGAGGCTCCGATGCCGCGCGGCCTAGGCACGCGCCTAGGCGGGATTTTAATAACTATGCCCCTGTTGTAGACACCCCGCCTTGGACCGCTCACCCCGATTGTATACATAGTATTTTTATTTAACTTGTTTTCGTTAATTTTTGTTACTTCCGTTAAGTTCTTAACTGATTCCGTTAGTTTTGGACTAAACTGAATAACAGAGTTAACTTTAAAGTCATTTCTGTCATTCTGTCATTTTTAAAGGCGGGCGCCTCCCGTAAGGGTTATGTGCCGCGCGTGTTTGGTCTAATAGGCCGGACCCGCGCGCTTCCCACATAACTGTTACGGGTTCCCACCAAGTTTCCCTCCCTTTTCTTATTTACAACATCTCTTCTTGAGTCAAAAAACCTCTCTTTTACCTCCAAGTTCATTCCCCCTAGTTTTGTAACTCCCAATCCCCCATCTCTAGCCTTTTCCCTAAAACAAAATATTCACCTTTATTATTATTTTATTTCCTCTTTATTATTTTATTTTCCTTTATTTTGATTGGTCCAATGACCATCTTTTCATCCCTTCTCCACCTATATAAACCCCCTCATTCTACCATGGAAAGGACCCCAACTTCTATTCTCTACCAAAAACTCTACACAAAAACTCTACAAGTTTTTACACACCATTTTCCTACAAACACACTATCTTCAAGTCAAAGTTTGAAATTCTCTTTTTCTAAGGTACAATTTCCTCCTCTTTTATTTTACATGTTTTCTTGAATGTATGCGATCCCCATTTAAATGGGACATGACCAACATGACTACTTCACATATTGAAGTTAGTTAAGGTTATCTCCCTACATTTCAAACTCTCATTTAATTTCTCATTTTCCTTTCAATGTAATTGTTAGCACATATTTATATAAATAAAAGAAGATTTTTTATATTAGAACACCAAAAGTAGCAAGGCCGGCTTTAGCCAGGCGAAGTAGGTGTTTAAGTACTTCCCACTCCGTAACCTTAACCCTCGAACCCGTCTCTCCCGAATCTCTGGTTTTCGTAACAAAACTTAGGCTAATTATTAGGTTTTTCTTATGTTCCTCTAAAACATAGGTGGCGACTCCAATCTTTAAAACTAAATAGGCATCCTAGGATAATTCACGCGCTCTAGCCAAGCCGTGGTTCTCCCCCGGGGTATCTACACCTGTATATACGCAATTCCACTCGATTGACAAGGTATATACATTTTTCTTATCACCCATCTATATTGTATAGTTGAAGCCAGTGGCGGACCTACATGGGGGCCAAAGGGGGCAATTGCCCCCATTGGTTTTTAAAAACAAAAATTTACTAGTGCAAAATTTGCATAAATTTGGGGGTTTACTGCACTTTATTGAAATTTGCCCCCTTTGAGATTAAAGAAATAATACACTAGAAAATTCTTTTTGCCTCCATTGACTAAAATCCCGTTGACAAATTCCTGGCTCCGCCACGCCTGAAGCAACATCTAAGTCGCAATTATTGACAAGTGAGTAACAAATATACACAACATATGCTAAAAACTCCAAGTACCCTGTACCACTATTCAAAATTCTCCTCTCAGAAACAGCCTCGCTAAAATAACTCTCTGCTACAACGTCGTACAAGTGTGCTGGAGTAATAATAATTACCTAAAAGTTAACAAATTCCGATTTTCGTGAGAAGAGAATTGCAATCGACAATCAGAGTGAAAAGAAAAATACCTTAAGGAATGAGAAGAGGTGAGGGAATGGCGGTGGAGGAGGAGGAGAGCGAGAGACCGCCAGTGTGGAGCCGCTAGGACGGCGGTCTTCGCCGTTAACCAGTACATGGCTGCTTTGACTCGATTGCGCCTGAGAATGGTGGAAGGGTTTTACTGTATAGTACGAGTGTTGTCTCTTCCCGCCAGAAAAAATGAAAAATGACAAAAAGAAATTAATAGGAAAGCCGAAACGGAAAGGTTTTATCGGGACAAACGCTTCAAGCGACAACAAACGGTGGGGGCACACGCATTTGTCCGAGTAGAACGAGTTATGGTAGGGTTGGATTGGTAGCTATACTAGTTACTCCCAGGACTAAGGTTTTTAGTTTAGTTTTACACAAAAATTAAAAAAAAAAAAATGTTATGAGTATGTTTAGTAAAGGAGTAAGTAGGAGTGAGAAAGTGGGTAGAAAGTGTTTGTTGTGAGAATGATAAGTGGGTCTCACTGTTCATTTTAGGTAATAAAGCAACTAAGAACCTTAGTCTGAGACAAACCAAAAAAGAAAGGAAGAACCTTAGTCTGGAACGGAGGGAGTACATTCTACTTATACCATGTAACAACCAAGTTTAAATTGGTACATAAAATTATGTACCATTACCAACCAACTAAGTCGGTATACCAACTTAGTTGGTATGGTTGGTACTAGCCTATACCAAATGTAGAATGTAATGTAAAAAAAAAAAAAAAAAAACTTTAGTGTAGTCTTTTTCAACAGGCAAATTGACATCCGCTTAATTATTCTTGTACTTGTATTGAGCTGTTACATGTTGTTATGTAAAGGCGACAAAGAAATATTAACTTGCATACCTTGTTGAGATATGAATCTAGGCATGAAATCCGTCGATGAGACATTATCAGCTGAGAGAGAAAGAAACAAGTACTCCCTCCGTCCCAGCACAAGTGACACTTATTTTCTTTTCGGTTTGTCCCACTACAAGTGACACTACCCAAAATAAAAATATTTTAATATATTTATATTCAACCAACCCCACCATTTAAACACACTCATTATCTCTATTCATTTTCCACCACTCAATTTATTCAACAACACTACTATTTGCCCCACTCATTCTCTCTTTTTATTTTCTACCTCACATATCTACATTTTTCTTAATCTCTGTGTCCAAAAAGTTGGTGTCACTTGTGCCGGGACGGGGGAGTATATAAGAACAAGAGATTTTTATTTTTTGTAACTACTAGATTAAAAGAATCATGGAGAAATGTAACTGTATATGTTCTTTTAAAACACGTTAAATTTGTTCATCCAAGCCACTGAATAGTCCCATATATAAAAAACCAAATATTTATAAACATACAAATTATCTTTGAAAGAAATTTTGCATTCAACTTTATTTCGGGAATAGAATAGGGATAAAATATTGAAAGATACTTTATTTTTTAATACATAATATTATTTTTAATATTATTAAAAAATAAAACTGTTACTTGGTATACCAACCAACATTAAATATCAGTACCGTGTACCAACCAATTATACATAATTGGTACGGTAGTACCTACCAACAATGTTGGTATACCGATTTGGCCGTACCAATTATAATTGGTACGGTTGGTACACGAGTTGGTTGGTACAGATTCACAAATTTTGTCCGCCCTAAGTTATGGTAGTACTGAGAGCATCCACAGTTATAAGCTCATAAGACCATGTTTAATGGTGAACCAAACTTGGTTCACCAAGAGCAATTTTGTGAATCAAAATTGGTTCATGCCAATTAGTGGTGAATGAATATTCGTTTATGGCCATAAACGAAAATTTTTGTTCATTACATGAACAAATCCGTGAACGAAAATTGGTTTGAGTTATATGTGTATTTTGTAATTTTCTCATTTTTAAAATTCTATTATTTAAATAAAATACTAAAAATGTTTATAATTTCTTTTTTTTCTATAAATAGAGTCTAATTTTGTAATATTTGACATCATTTTAATCTTTTACTATTTATAAGTTATTAAAAAAATTATTGAATATGTTTTACATAATTTTAAATAATTTTAATATTCTATATATTTAAGTTTATTTCTTGCGCCAAACGGCATCGTTTGTATCAAAATATCAAAACGCTTACTTACTATTTTTCCTATAAATAGAGCTGAAGATTGCTTAGGTTGTGTACATTTTCTTTGTTTGTGTGTTGTATTTTTTCATGTGTGTAATGCTTTAAATATCGTAATTTGAAGTTTATTTATGGTTGTTTATTTTCAAAGTTATACAATTAAGTAAAGTAATAAAATAAATAATTATTTGTTTTATTTTTAATGACGTTAATTAAAAATAATATTTTAATTATTTATATTATAATTTTATAACATCAAATTACTAATTAAAGAATATATATGTGAACGAAAATTCGTTCACGACTACATAATGTGAGCTGAGGTGAACGAAATTTCGTTCACAGGCCAGTTTCGTTCACATGGTGAACGAAAAATTCGTTCACCATTGTGCATGCTCTAAGGGGTTTATCCAGACTGCCACTTCATGGGAAGATGATACACTTACACTTAGTGTATAGAATCTTGCTATACACCACAAATATAAGCACGACACGTGGCAGATTCCTAAATACATTTGAAGGGAATTTGAGAGGGATAATTTCTAGATTAGGAGGGAAACTTCTTGAAAAAATTCTCGGATAATGATACATGTAGGGAATTCTTATTCCGAAAAATGAGAGCGACTGACGTGCACGTAGCTACTAAAACAACTGATATTTTTTATTCTTTCGTTGGATTTGTTTTTTTTTTTTTTTTTTTTTTTTTTTTGGAAAACCAATCGTCTCATCATCTACCTCTGCTCTTCGACTCTTTTAACAGTTCTGAAACAACAATCAGGATGAAATCTCTTCTTGAAGGCTTGTGAGTAAATCTCAACGGTGGCTAGATCATTTGAATTTGTTATAGTTGAGCAGATTTACATTTCTCTGTCCGGCGTTATGTGTAACAAGATGAAAGTGCAAGTCTTCAGGCCTTGTAACAAACTAAATCATGTGCATGATTGCATTTTTTGGTGTGTAGTAATTTTGGATGGTTGTAACTTAGTTAAAGTCAAAGTGGGCTTGATTATTCTAGGATTGTTTTGCCCTTTAAGTGTGTGACAAAATTCTAAACATAAGTAATATAGTTCTTTTATGAACATATGCCAATCAGAGTTGAACGTACGTAATTCTATTATATGCCCAGTTGGTTATGAGTAGTGTAAGGAAGCATTCAAATTGCAGTAAATGGGTAATCTCTTAGTCGATGTTTCTTTGGTGTCTCATGTTGGGTTTCGGAGTAACATGCGCAGCGGAATTTAGCATTTAAAATTTATGAAACCCAAAGCCCATAGATCCGTTCATATGATTTAATCAAATACTTGCGATATGAATACTTAGAAAAGACTAACCCTTGATGACTTTGAATTTGGTCTTTGATCTTGGTGGAGAACTTGAAGCTTTGATCACAAAAATAAGAACACGAACTTGAAGATGATAAGCTTCACCCTCTAGCGGTATCCACACCACGAACGAATATCAAGAACACTTGATCTTGGTTGCTAGACCAAATTGTGAAACACGTTTTCACAATTAATATGAACTATATGGAATTTTGTTTTGTGTATTATGTTGTTCTTCAATCTAAGATGTCTTAGAACAAAATAAAACTCTCTCAAACCCTTTGGAGACTTGCACAAAAGCTATGATATGTTCTGGCCCGAATTTGGCTGTTTATATACAAGTTAGACCTATTCCAAATAGGAAACTTGTGTCTAAACCCGTCCAAAATTCCTTTCCAAATCAAATTAGGAAACTGCCCCCGACAGTACTGTGCGGCCGCCCAGAATCCACTGTGCGGTCGAACAACTATCTGAAACAAAATGGTACAAAACTGAGCTAAGTGTGCGGCCGCCCAATCCATACTGTGCGGTCGCCCACTTTCCCAGATTTCCAGAATTTCCAAAATTCCAATATAGTCCTTTTAAAGATTCGTTCTCTTATGTGTGACCCTCTAGGATTATACTAAGTTGGCAATGGGTTCAAACATGAAATCATAAGATATGATTAGGTTCTAGCAAACCGTCATACCTACCCAAATAGTATAACTAGATACAAGTTCGCATTCCTTTAGAATATGTCATAACCCCTTTGTCCACGATGTCATTGAACATAAGTCATGGTCAACAAGTCAACTTATTTTGTTCAATACTTTCTCGATTCCGAATATGTTGATAATCCAAATGACATTGATCTAATCAATTCATTTGAATCCGGCCGAACATTTCATCAACATCATTCCTACGAGAGGCCCAAACTTGACATCTCTCCGAAGAGGGACAAATCCATTCAGCTTATTACCCTTCCCTACGTGAATCCGATTATGCCAATCATACCCTTTATAACTACCCGGTTAAAGGTAGCGTTTGAATATGTCAAACATAATGTTCATCAAGTGGAAGACTATAATAACTTCATGTCTAAGGATTCAAATGACATAACTAATATGAGATATATGTATGACATAGACCATGACATAAATCTCATACAGCACGTCATGTCCAGTACCTTGTTCCAAACAAGTACCCAGAAATCTAACATGATCATCCCATGATCATTTATCCTTTATACTATTGCTTTACAAGTACTAGGGACGGAGATTATTATAAGTAAACATGAATAACAATAATAATCAAAACATCTCTTTATTGATATGAAATAAATGATAACAATTACAACGTTTATTAAAAGTGCCTAGGGCACCACTACCAACAATCTCCCACTTGCCCTATGCCCAATCTCCCATGTATCTAATACCCATGGACCTAACATGACCATCATGTTTAGCTTGTGGAAGTCCCTTTGTTAGCGGGTCCGCAACATTGTCATCAGTAGGTACTCTGCATATATTTACGTCTCCTCTATCAACGATTTCTCGAATGATATGAAAACGCCTAAGTATGTGTTTGGATTTCTGATGTGCTCTTGGTTCCTTTGCTAGAGCAATAGCACCATTATTATCGCAATAAAGGTCTATTAGATTAGCAATACTAGGAACCACTTCAAGTTCAGTGATGAACTTCTTAATCCAAACAGCTTCCTTTGCACCATCTGATGCAGCAATATACTCAGCTTCCGTTGTAGAATCAGCGGTTGTACTTTGCTTGGAAATCTTCCATCTTACAGCTCCACCATTTAACATAAACACAAAACCCGATTGCGATCGGCTATCATCTTTGTCGGTTTGGAAGCTTGCATCTGTGTAAGCATTTACCACGAGATCATCTTCCATTCCTCCATAGACCAAAAACGAATCTTTAGTTCTTCTCAAGTACTTAAGAATCGCTTTTACAGCCATCCAGTGATTTTCACCGGGGTCGGATTGGTATCTACTTGTCATGTTTAAAGTATAAGATACATCCGGCCTAGTACAAATCATGGCATACATGATGGACCCAATTGCCGAAGTATATGAAACATCATTCATTTTCTCACGCTCATCGTTTGTCTTAGGACATTGAGTCTTGCTAAGAGAAACTCCATGTAACACAGGCAATGTGCCTCTTTTAGAATTTTCCATACGGAATCTTCTAATGACCTTGTCGATGTATGTACTTTGGCTTAAACCAAGTAGCCTCCTTGATCTATCTCTATAGATATTAATGCCAAATATATATGCGGCTTCACCCATATCTTTCATTGCGAAGCATTTTCCTAACCAAGTCTTTACGGACTGAAGTGTAGGAATATCGTTTCCAATGAGTAATATGTCATCCACATATAAAACAAGGAATAGAACTCTGCTTCCACTAATCTTCTTGTATACACAAGTTTCATCTTCGTTCTTGATGAAACCAAACTCTTTGACCGATTCATCAAAACGGAGATTCCAACTCCTTGAAGCTTGCTTCAATCCATAGATGGATCTCTGCAATTTGCATACTTTAGAATTCTGTTCAAAACCTTCTGGTTGTGTCATATACACATCCTCTTGCAGTTTTCCATTTAGGAAAGCGGTTTTGACATCCATTTACCATATTTCATAGTCATGATATGCGGCAATAGCAAGCAGAATTCTTATAGATTTGATCATTGCTACGGGTGAAAAGGTTTCATCATAGTCGATACCATGAACTTGCCTATAACCCTTCGCTACAAGTCTAGCTTTGTAAGTATGCACCTTCCCATCCATGTCAGTCTTCTTCTTGAAGACCCATTTGCATCCTATGGTTTTTACACCTTCGGGTGCATCAATCAAATTCCAAACTTGATTGTCTTGCATGGATTGCAATTCGGATTCCATGGCTCCAAGCCACTTGTCCGAATCAGGAGAAGACATCGCCTCTTGGTAGGTTGTCGGTTCATCATTCTCAATGATTTCCACCTCATTACTACCTGTTACGAGAAATCCATATCTCTCGGGCTCGGATCGTAACCTACTAGATCTGCGAGTTACTTGTGTATTTTGAACAGGTTCCACAACTCCTTGTGGTTCTTGTTCTTGTTCCACTATTGGTTCAATGTTATTTTCTGGGTCTCGAATTTCTTCAAGATTTATTTTACTCCCACTGATTTCTTTGGAGAGAAACTCTTTCTCTAGAAAGACACCAGTTCGGGCAACAAACACTTTGTTGTCCGTTTGGTTGTAAAAGTAATATCCTTTAGTTTCCTTAGGATATCCCACGAAAATACATTTATCAGATTTGTGTGCAAGTTTGTCTGAGACAAGTCTTTTGACAAAAGCTTCACAACCCCAAATCTTCATGAAAGACAGACAAGGCTTCCTTCTGCTCCACATATCATATGGAGTCTTTTGAACCGATTTAGTTGGAACACGATTTAGTGTGAAAGCAGCGGTTTCTAGAGCGTAACCCCAAAAGGATATTGGAAGTTCATTGATCGAACCATGTCTAACAAAGTCCGATTTCTCCTCTCGGACACACCATTCCATTGTGGTGTTCCGGGTGGAGTCAATTGTGAAACTATTCCACAATTCTTTAGATGATCATCAAATTCTTGACTCAAGTATTCTCCACCACGATCTGATCGAAGTGCCTCTCATACATCGGAATGTATCAACCCCAATAAGTCGCTTGCCCTTTCACCCAACTTGGTAAAAGGTGTCTTAGTCATTTTTCCAAGAAGACACGACTCGCAAGTATCATATGACTTAAGGTCACATGAACCCAAAAGACCGTCCCCATGGAGTTTTGAGATACGCTTCTCATTAATATGACCAAGACGGCAATGCCACAAATAAGTATGATTTACATCAGTAGGTTTATATTTCTTATTTATATGATAGACATTTTCATTATTTTCATTCTTGACATCCAAGACATAAAGGCCATTAAATGAATTAGCAATATCATAAAGCACATCATTTAAATAAATAGAAAATTTCTTATTCTCAATAAGAAACTTAAAACCTTCATTATCCAAACAAGAAATTGAAATAATATTTCTACTTAAATCCGGTACATAATAGCAATTGTTCAAAACAAGTATTAAACCGGAAGGTAAAGTGACTTCATAAGTCCCTACGGCTAATGCAGCAACTCTTGCTCCATTCCCCACGCGTAGGTCTACTTCACCCTCTTTAAGTAGTCTCCTATTCTTTAGACCCTGCATATTTAAACAAATGTGAGAACCACATCCGGTATCCAATACCCAGGAATCAGTGGTAGAAAGGAGAATATCTATCATATAGATACCTGAAGTCGACGCAGCCTTGCTGCTCTTCTTCTTCTTTTGCTCTTCCAAGAAAGCCTTGCAATTACGTTTCCAATGACCAATTTCTTGACAATGGAAACAGATTGCATCCTTTTGTGAATCGGGTTTTGCCTCAGAAGCCTTGGCAACCTTTACCTTGCTTATCTTGGGTTTGACAACGTTCTTACCCTTTCCTTTGGCACTAGCCTTCTTCCCATCATGAACTAAGAGCACGGGAGAACCTTTCTCCGCAATCTTCATCTCCGCAGTTTTAAGCATCCCATGCAACTCGGAGAGATTCTTATCCATTCCATGCATGTTATAATTCATCACAAACTGATTATAACTTTTAGGCAATGAATTAAGAATGAGATCCGTGGCTAGCTCCAATGGTATTGGATAGCCAAGTTTCTCAAGGTGCTCTACATAACCTTTCATTTTCAGCATGTGAGGACTCACTTGTTGCCCTTCATTCATTTTGCAAGTAGTGAATGCAACAATGGTCTTGTACCTCTCTTGCCTAGCTTGCTCTTGAAACATGGCTCTTAACTCCACGCCTATCTTATAGGCTTTCAAATGTTTCAAACTTTGTTGGAGTTTTGAGCACATAGTAGCAAGCATAAGACTTACGATGTTTGTTATAACTGTCTCTTTCTGCCCTAGGGGCAGCAGGTTCTGGTTCAGCAGAAAGAGGCCCATCGAGAATATACAACTTATCTTCTTGTCTAAGAACAATTCTTAGGCTACGGATCCAATCCATAAAGTTCGTACCATTCTCTTGGAGCTTATCCTTCTCAAGGATCGATCGCAACGAAATTGATTGAGTGTTAGTAGTCATTGTCTACAAATATGAAAAATTTCCAAAATTTAATAAGTACCGGTTTTTCATTAAAGAAATTAACAATGTATTTTTCAAACAAAATATTCTCACTAAATTATACAACCTTCTTTATACATCTAATGTATAGTATAATTTAAATGGGTTGGGATCCCGCTTTAATCTAATTTTGAGTACGCTTTGGCGCACCGCTCAAAATCACATTAATTAGGTAGACAACTCTTGTCAATCATATCACATATGACTCTCAGTTCTTTTCAGGAGATTCTTTAAGAAATCCAATTTCAAAAAGCATGTTAAATCTCATCTTTGCCTTAAGCCCAAAACTGTTTTGACGCTTAATTAAGTCCAACCAATTTAAACGTATAGGAAACTCTTATTCACTCATCTTGCTCATACATGAACAAAATCAATGCACCTCGCTTTGGCGAGCCCACATAAAATTACTCATGTATAAATAAGTGTTTTAATCATGGCATGGCAAAAAGGACTTAAAACTTTATTTGAAGGTTCATCACATATAGCATACAACACATTTATAAGCACATAATATAAACATGTTACGCATCAAATTTAGCCATTAAATTAATCTCCATTAATTTAAGCATGATATTTATGTGTCATTAGTTTCTTTATAATTATGAGGATGAGACTATTTCAACTTTGGTTATTATCTCCAAATCAAGACAACAAGAAGTGCGGCCGAAACTAAGCCATGAGGCATCCATAATTCCGCACTAATTCAAGATACCAAGAAAGTAGTTCATGTGGCCGAAACTAAGCAATAGATGGTCTCGATGAACGTAGGCCAATTGCATCCACAATTCCATATGGATCTCCAATCTTTGAATCAAGAACTTTGTTTCTCAATTTTAGCAATTATGAACTCTTCATAATTCTAACTTCGTTTTATCTTTGAAACTTTGATTGCGATTAAGTTTGGGAAACACAATCTTGATGAACGCAGATTAGCCATCCAAACCTTGAACCAATCTAAGATTCACAAGACTAAAACAAATAGGAAAATCAAACCCCAAGATCCACACACAAACCAACTACCCAAAACCCATCCCAGATCAGCAGGTCTGGTCTGGTTCTGTCACTGGTTCGGTTGGACCTCTCAAAAATTCCAAATTCTGATTTCAACAATAATCAGACAATCTGATCAGTATGTGCGGTCGCCCAAAAATCACTGTGCGGTCACCCAAACATGTGCGGCCGCCCACGTGATTCTGTGCGGTCGCACAGTAGGATCAGAAGGCAATTTTAAAGTTCGAAAATTTGTCTCAAAATTGTTTTTCCCCGATTATTAAAACCATGATCCAATCAGAATTAATAATCAAACAATTTAGAATCCATCATAATATTTATTGCGATTGAATCGTGCGATTAAAGTTGCAAAACAATAAACCACATAAAATCACATAACACATAAACATCATATAATCCAATATTCATATCATGCTAGACACATAAACAATTTATATACACACAACATGATCTAGGTATTGAATTAATCAACATGAACGGGGCTCTGATACCACTATTGGGTTTCGGAGTAACATGCGCAGCGGAATTTAGCATTTAAAATTTATGAAACCCAAAGCCCATAGATCCGTTCATATGATTTAATCAAATACTTGCGATATGAATACTTAGAAAAGACTAACCCTTGATGACTTTGAATTTGGTCTTTGATCTTGGTGGAGAACTTGAAGCTTTGATCACAAAAATAAGAACACGAACTTGAAGATGATAAGATTGACCCTCTAGCGGTATCCACACCACGAACGAATATCAAGAACACTTGATCTTGGTTGCTAGACCAAATTGTGAAACACGTTTTCACAATTAATATGAACTATATGGAATTTTGTTTTGTGTATTATGTTGTTCTTCAATCTAAGATGTCTTAGAACAAAATAAAACTCTCTCAAACCCTTTGGAGACTTGCACAAAAGCTATGATATGTTCTGGCCCGAATTTGGCTGTTTATATACAAGTTAGACCTATTCCAAATAGGAAACTTGTGTCTAAACCCGTCCAAAATTCCTTTCCAAATCAAATTAGGAAACTGCCCCCGACAGTACTGTGCGGCCGCCCAGAATCCACTGTGCGGTCGAACAACTATCTGAAACAAACTGGTACAAAACTAAGCTAAGTGTGTGGCCGCCCAGTCCATACTGTGTGGTCACCCACTTCCCCAGATTTCCAGAATTTCCAAAATTCCAATATAGTGCTTTTAAAGATTCGTTCTCTTGTGTGTGACCCTCTAGGATTATACTAAGTTGGCAATGAGTTCAAACATGAAATCATAAGATATGATTAGGTTCTAGCAAACCGTCATACCTACCCAAATAGTATAACTAGATACAAGTTCGTATTCCTTTAGAATATGTCATAACCACTTTGTCCACGATGTCATTGAACATAAGTCATGGTCAACAAGTCAACTTATTTTGTTCAATACTTTCTCGATTCCGAATATGTTGATAATCCAAATGACATTGATCTAATCAATTCATTTGAGTCCGTCCGAACATTTCATCAACATCATTCCTACGAGAGGCCCAAGCTTGACATCTCTCCGAAGAGGGACAAATCCATTCAGCTTATTACTCTTCCCTACGTGAATCCGATTATGCCAATCATACCCTTTATAACTACCCGGTTAAAGGTAGCGTTTGAATATGTCAAACATAATGTTCATCAAGTGGAAGACTATAATAACTTCATGTCTAAGGATTCAAATGACATAACTAATATGAGATATATGTACGACATAGACCATGACATAAATCTCATACAGTAGGTCATGTCCAGTACCTTGTTCCAAACAAGTACCCATAATCTAACATGATCATCCCATGATCATTTAGCCTTTATACTAGTGCTTTACAAGTACTAGTGACGGAGATTATTATAAGTAAACATGAACAACAATAATAATCAAAACATCTCTTTATTGATATGAAATAAATGATAACAATTACAACGTTTATTAAACGTGCCTAGGGCACCACTACCAACATCTCAGTTGACAAGGTACAATGTATGTGGGGCATCCATGGGAACTTGAGGCACAATGAAATCTCCCAGTCGGTGTTTGTAATAAA
Organism: Campanula takesimana; assembly: GCA_026119855.1. Classification (NCBI taxonomy): domain Eukaryota; kingdom Viridiplantae; phylum Streptophyta; class Magnoliopsida; order Asterales; family Campanulaceae; genus Campanula; species Campanula takesimana. The sequence continues at coordinate 137,859 of JAOWBW010001342.1, forward strand.
GGATTGCTAGTAGAATAGAAATAACATTGTGGACAATGATATCATTATTTATTTCATGTTTAAAGCAAACAATGTATATGATTCATGTTTCAGTGATTTGTATGAGTGCTTTGCTATTAAAACAAACTAGAGATCCCTTGACAAAAAGAAAAATTTGTCAAATATGTCAATGGAAAAGAAAGCACACATTAGCGATCTTGTTCAAATGAGATTGTTTATACGTGAAATTCTCAAAGAGGTTGAAACGTGCGTAGTTGAAGTCGCATTATCAAGGCTTTTGAATATTCCAACAAAGAAAACCTACAATAACATGTAAAGTTCATTATTTCTTTGATTTTGGAAGGGATCTGAATCAAAGTTGTAGGAAGGGAGATAGCAGAGGAATTTGAAAACCGATTCAGAGGCGGCGATCAACGTTGGGTTGCTGGTCGTTGGGTGTTATAGAGAGTTTTTTGGGATTGATAGAGAAGGGAAGAGAAGAAACGTGTGGGGATAAGAGGATTTAATTGTTGGTAGTGGTGCCCTAGGCACGTTTAATAAACGTTGTAATTGTTATCATTTATTTCATATCAATAAAGAGATGTTTTGATTATTGTTGTTGTTCATGTTTACTTATAATAATCCCCGTCCCTAGTACTTTTTAAGCACTAGTATAAAGGCTAAATGATCATGGGATACTCATGTTAGATTTATGGGTACTTGTTTGGAACAAGGTACTGGACATGACCCGCTGTATGAGATTTATGTCATGGTCTATGTCGAACATATATCTCATAGTAGTTATGTCATTTGAATCCTTAGACATGAAGTTATTATAGTCTTCCACTTGATGAACGTTGTGTTTGACATATTCAAACGCTACCTTAACACGGTAGTTATAAAGGGTATGATTGGCATAATCGGATTCCCGTTGGGAAGAATAATAAGCTAAATGGATTTGTCCCTCCACGGAGAGATGTCAAGCTTGGGCCCCTCGAAGGAATTATGTTGATGAAATGTTCGGCCGGACTCAAATGGATTGATTGGATCAATAGCATTTGAATTATCAACATATTCGGAATCGAGAAAGTATTGAACAAGACAAGTTGACTGTTTGACCATGACTTGTGTTCAATGACATCGTGGACAAAAGAATTGTGACATATTCTAAAGGAATGCGAACTTGTATCTAGTTATACTATTTGGGTAGGTATGACGGTTTGCTAGAACCTAATCATATCTTATGGTTTCATGTTTGAGCTCATTGCCAACTTAGTATAATCCTAGAGGGTCACACACAATAGAACGAATCTTAAATAAAAGGACTGTATTGGAATTTAGGGTCGAAGGACCTCAAAGGAATTTTTTGGAAAATTCTGGATTTTCTGGCAGGCGAGCGGGCGCTCGGTTGGGGCCAGGCGGGCGCTTGGTCTAGGCGGCAGAAAATTTCCTAATTCGATTTGGAAAGGTTTTTGGCACAAGTTTCCTATTTGGAATAGGTCTTAATTGTGTATAAAAAGCCAATTTCGGCCAGACCATAACCCCAAGTGTTTTGTGTGCCTCCAAAGAGTTTGAGAAAGTTATTATTTTGTTCCAAGACATCTTGGATTGAAGAACAAAAATAATTCACAAAATAATTCTATATAGTTCTTTATTAAATTGTGAAAGTGTGTTTCATAATTATTGGTCTAGCAACCAAGATCAAGAAGCTCCTTGATATTCGTTTGTGGTGTGGATACCGCTAGAGGGCGAATTTTATCATCTTCAAAGTTCGTGAATTTTGTCCGTGATAAAGTTTCAAGTTCTCCACCAAATTCAAAGCTGGAATTCATAGTCATCAAGGGTTAGTTATTTTCCTCTATTCATCATGTTGTATTTGATTTAATCATATGAACGGATCCATGGCTTTGGGTTTCATAAAATTTTAATTGCTATATTCCGCTGCGCATGTTACTTGGAAACCCAACAGTGGTATCAGAGCCCCGTTCATGTTGATTAATTCAATACTTGGATCATGTTATGTGTATATAAATTTTTTATGTGCCTTGCATGATATGAATATTGGAATATATGATGTTTATTTTTTTGTGATTTTATATGGTTTATTGTTTTGCAACTTTAATCACATGATTCAATCGCAATAAAAATTATGGTGGATTCTGAATTATTTCGATTATTGATTTTTGATCAGATCAAAGTTTTAATAATCGGGGAAAATAATTTTGAGACAAAATTTTCGAACTTTAAAATTCTGTACCATTCTGACCAAACAAGCGCCCGCTCGCTGGGGACCAGGCGACCGCTTGCTTTATGCTTGCTTCAGGCGCGCGCTCGGTCAATACCAGGCGGGGCGCTCGCTTGTCAGAATCTGTTCTTATTTTGGTTAAAATCTGAATATGGAATTTTCAATAAATTCAACAAAACCAGTAACAGAACCAGTCCAGACTTGCTGATCTGGAATGAGTTTTGGGTAGTTGGTTTGTGTGTGGATTTTGGGGTTTGATTTTCCTATTTGTTTTAGTCTTGTGATTCCTAGATTGGTTCAAGTTTTGGATGGCTAATCTGCGTTCATCGAGATTGTGTTTCCCAAAATTGATCGCAATCAAAGTTTCAAAGATAAAACGAAGTTAGAATTATGAAGAGTTCATAATTGCTAAAATTGAGAAACAAAGTTCTTGATTCAAAGTTTGGAGATCCATGTGGAGTTGTGGATGCAATTGGCCTACGTTCATCGAGACCATCTATTGCTTTGTTTCGGCCACATGGACTACTTTCTTGGTTTCTTGAATTAGTGCGGGATTGTGGTTGCCTAATGGCTTAGTTCGACCGCACTTCTTGTTGTCTTGATTTGGAGATGATAACCGGAGTTGAAATAGTCTCAATCCTCATAATTATAGAGCAACTAATGACACATAAATATTATGCTTAAATTAATAGAGATTAATTTAGTGGCTAAACTTGATGCGTAACATGTTTATATTATGTGCTCATAAATGTGTTATATGCTATATGTGATGAACCTTCAAAGAAAGTTTTAAGTCCTTCATTGCCATGCCATGATTAAACACTTGTTTATACATGGGTGATCTTGATGTGGGTTCGCCTCCGCGAGGTGCATTAAGTTTATTCATGTATGAGCAAGATGAGGTTCATTAGTTTAATGTGGGCTTGCCTCCGCAAGGTACATCAAATTGAATGGTTCCTATGCGTTTAAAATGGTTGGACTTAATTAGGCGTCAAAACGGTTTTGGGCCTAGGCAAAAGATGAGATTAAACATGTTTTTTTGAAATTGGATTTCTCAAAGAATCTCATAAAAGGATCTAAGAATCATATGGGATATGATTGACATGATTGTCTACCTAATTAATTTAGTTTTGAGCGGTCCGCCTCCGTGGACTCAAAAGTTAAATTAAAGTTGGATCTTAGCCCAATTAAATTATATTATACATTGGATGTATATGAAGGTTATATAATTTAGTGGGAGTATTTTGTTTTAAAATACATTAATTATTTCTTTAATGAAAAACCGGTACTTATTAAATTTTGGAAATTTTGCATATTTGTAGATAATGACTACTAACACTCAATCAATTTCGTTGCGATCGATCCTTGAGAAGGATAAGCTCCAAGAGAATGGTACTAACTTTATGGTTTGGATCCATAGCCTAAGAATTGTTCTAAGGCAAGAAGATAAGTTGTACATTCTTGATGGGCCTCTTCCTGCTGAACCAGAACCTACTGCCCCTAGGGCAGAAAGAGACAGTTACAAGAAACATCGTAATGATTCAAGAGATGTAAGCTGTCTCATGCTTGCTACCATGTGCTCAAAACTCCAACAAAGTTTAGAACATTTGAAAGCCTATGAGATAGGCGTGGAGTTAAGAGCCATGTTTCAAGAGCAAGCTAGGCAAGAGAGGTACAAGACCATTGTTGCATTCACTACTTGTAAAATGAATGAAGGGCAACAAGTGAGTCCTCACATGCTGAAAATGAAAGGTTATCTAGAGCACCTTGAGAAACTTAGCTATCCAATCCCATTGGAGCTAGCCACGGATCTCATTCTTAATTCATTGCCTAAAAGTTATAATCAGTTTGTGATGAATTATAACATGCATGGAATGGATAAGAATCTCTCCGAGTTGCATGGGATGCTTAAAACTGCGGAGATGAGGATTGCGGAAAAAGGTTCTCCCGTGCTCTTAGTTCATGATGGGAAGAAGGCTAGTGCCAAAGGAAAGGGTAAGAAAGTTGTCAAACCCAAAATAAGCAAGGCAAGTGTTGCCAAGGCTTCTGAGGCAAAACCCGATTCACAAAAGGATGCAATATGTTTCCATTATCAAGAGATTGGTCATTGGAAACGTAATTGCAAGGCTTTCTTGGAAGAGCAAAAGAAGAAGAAGGGCAGCAAGGCTGCGTCGACATCAGGTATCTATATGATAGATATTCTCCTTTCTACCACTGATTCTTGGGTATTGGATACCGGATGTGGTTCTCACATTTGTTTAAATGTGCAGGGTCTAAAGAATAGGAGACTGCTTAAAGATGGTGAAGTAGACCTACGCGTGGGGAATGGAGCAAGAGTTGCTGCATTAGCCGTAGGGACTTATGAAGTCACTTTACCTTCCTGATTAATTCTTGTTTTGAACAATTGTTATTATGTTCCGGATTTAAGTAGAAATATTATTTCAATTTCTTGTTTGGATAATGAAGGTTTTAAGTTTCTTATTGAGAATAAGAAATTTTCTATTTATTTAAATGATGTGCTTTATGGTATTGCTAATTCATTTAATGGCCTTTATATCTTGGATGTCAAGAATGAAAATAATGACAATGTCTATCATGTAAATAAGAAATCTAAACCTAATGATGTAAATCATACCTATTTATGGCATTACCGTCTTGGTCATATTAATGAGAAGCGTATCTCAAAACTCCATGGGGACGGACTTTTGGGTTCATGTGACCTTGAGTCATATGATACTTAATATTCGTGTCTTCTTGGAAAAAGACTAAGACACCTTTTACCAAGTTGGGTGAAAGGGCAAGCGACTTATTGGGGTTGATACATTCCGATGTATGTGGACCATTTAGTAGCAATGCTAGGGGAGGATTTCAATACTTCATAACCTTCACTGATGATTATAGTAGATTTGGGTATGTTTACCTAATGAAACATAAAAGTGAAGCATTTGAGATATTTAGAATATTTCAAAATGAAGTAGAAAAACAACTTGGCAAAAGTATTAAGGCACTTCGATCATATCGTGGTGGAGAATACTTGAGTCAAGAATTTGATGATCATCTAAAGAATTGTGGAATAGTTTCACAATTGACTCCACCCGGAACACCACAATGGAATGGTGTGTCCGAGAGGAGAAATCGGACTTTGTTAGACATGGTTCGATCAATGATGAGTCAAGTTGATCTTCCAACATCCTTTTGGTGTTATGCTCTAGAAACCACTGCTTTCACACTAAATCGTGTTCCAACTAAATCGGTTCAAAAGACTCTATATGAGATGTGGAGCGGAAAGAAAACTTGTTTATCTTTCATGAAGATTTGGGGTTGCGAAGCTTTTGTCAAAAGACTTGTCTCTGACAAACTTGCACACAAATCTGACAAATGTATTTTCGTGGGATATCCAAAGGAAACTAGAGGATATTACTTTTACAACCGTGAGGACAACAAAGTATTTGTTGCCCGAACTGGTGTCTTTCTAGAGAAAGAGTTTCTCTCCAAAGAAATCAGTGGGAGAAAAATAAATCTTGAAGAAATTAGAGACCCAGAAAATAACATTGAACCAATAGTGGAACAAGAACAAGAACCACAAGGAGTTGTGGAACCTGTTCAAAATACACAAGTAACTCGCAGATCTAGTAGGTTACGATCCGAGTCCGAGAGATATGGATTTTTCGTAACGGATAGTAATGAGGTAGAAATCATTGAGAATGATGAACCGTCAACCTACCAAGAGGCGATGTCTTCTCCTGATTCGGACAAGTGGCTTGGAGCCATGGAATCCGAATTACAATCCATGCAAGACAATCAAGTTTGGAATTTGATTGATGCACCCGAAGGTGTAAAAACCATAGGATGCAAATGGGTCTTCAAGAAGAAGACTGACATGGATGGGAAGGTGCATACTTACAAAGCAAGACTTGTAGCGAAAGGTTATAGGAAAGTTCATGGTATTGACTATGATGAAACCTTTTCACCCGTAGCAATGATCAAGTCTATAAGAATTTTGCTTGCCATTGCCGCATATCATGACTATGAAATATGGCAAATGGATGTCAAGACCGCTTTCCTAAATGGAAAACTCCAAGAGAATGTATATATGACACAACCAGAAGGTTTTGAACAAGATTCTAAGGTATGCAAATTGCATAGATCCATCTATGGATTGAAGCAAGCTTCTAGGAGTTGGAATCTCCGTTTTGATGAATCGGTCAAAGAGTTTGGTTTCATCAAGAACGAAGATGAGCCTTGTGTATACAAGAAGATTAGTGGGAGCATAGTGCTATTCCTTATTTTATACGTGGATGACATATTACTCATTGGAAACGATGTTCCTACACTTCAGTCCGTAGAGACTTGGTTAGGAAAATGCTTCGCAATGAAAGATATGGGTGAAGCCGCATATATACTTGGCATTAAGATCTATAGAGATAGATCAAGGAGGCTACTTGGCTTAAGCCAAAGTACATACATTGACAAGGTCATTAGAAGATTCCGTATGGAAAATTCTAAGAGAGGCACCTTGCCCGTGTTACAGGAGTTTCTCTAAGCAAGACTCAATGTCCTAAGACAAACGATGAGCGTGAGAAAATGAATGATGTTCCATATGCTTCGGCAATTGGGTCCATCATGTATGCCATGATTTGTACTAGGCCGGATGTATCTTATGCTTTGAGCATGACAAGTAGATACCAATCCGACCCTGGCGAAAATCACTGGGTAGCTGTAAAAGCGATTCTTAAGTACTTGAGAAGAACTAAAGACTCGTTTTTGGTCTATGGAGGAATGGAAGATGATCTCATTGTAAATGCTTACACGGATGCAAGCTTCCAAACCGACAAAGATGATAGCCGATCGCAATCGGGTTTTGTGTTTATGTTAAATGGTGGAGCTGTAAGCTGGAAGAGTTCCAAGCAAAGTACAACCGCTGATTCTACCACAGAAGCTGAGTATATTGCTGCATCGGATGCTGCAAAGGAAGCTATTTGGATTAAGAAGTTCATAACTGAACTTGAAGTGGTTCCTAGTATTGATAATCCAATAGACCTTTATTGCGATAATAATGATACTATTGCTCAAGCAAAGGAACCAAGAGCACATCAGAAATCCAAACACATACTTAGGCGTTTTCATATCATTCGAGAGATCGTTGATAGGGGAGACGTAAATATATGTAGAGTACCTACTGATGACAATGTTGCGGACACGCTAACAAAGGGACTTCCACAAGCTAAACATGATGGTCATGTTAGGTCCATGGGTATTAGATACATGGGAGATTGGGCCTAGGGCAAGTGAGAGATTGTTGGTAGTGGTGCCCTAGGCACGTTTAATAAACGTTGTAATTGTTATCATTTATTTCATATCAATAAAGAGATGTTTTGATTATTATTGTTGTTCATGTTTACTTATAATAATCCCCGTCCCTAGTACTTGTTAAGAACTAGTATAAAGGTTAAATGATCATGGGATGATCATGTTAGATTTATGGGTACTTGTTTGGAATAAGGTACTGGACATGACGCGCTGTATGAGATTTATGTCATGGTCTATGACATAACTAATATGAGATATATGTACGACATAGACCATGACATAAATCTCATACAGCGGGTCATGTCCAGTACCTTGTTCCAAACAAGTACCCATAATCTAACATGATCATCCCATGATCATTTAGCCTTTATACTAGTGCTTTACAAGTACTAGAGACGGAGATTATTATAAGTAAACATGAACAACAATAATAATCAAAACATCTCTTTATTGATATGAAATAAATGATAACAATTACAACGTTTATTAAACGTGCCTAGGGCACCACTACCAACATCTCAGTTGACAAGGTACAATGTATGTGGGGAATCCATGGGAACTTGAGGCACAATGAAATCTCCCAGTCGGTGTTTGTACTAAAGGATTGCTAGTAGAATAGAAATAACATTGTGGACAATGATATCATTATTTATTTCATGCTTAAAGCAAACAATATATATGTTTCATGTTTCAGTGATTTGTATGAGTGCTTTTCTATTAAATCAAACTAGAGAGCCCTTGACAAAAAGAAAAATTTGTCAAATATGTCAATGGAAAAGAAAGCACACATTAGCGATCTTGTTCAAATGAGATTGTTTATACGTGAAATTCTCAAAGAGGTTGAAACGTGCGTAGTTGAAGTCGCATTATCAAGGCTTTTGAATATTCCAACAAAGAAAACCTACAATAACATGTAAAGTTCATTATTTCTTTGATTTTGGAAGGGATCTGAATCAAAGTTGTAGGAAGGGAGATAGCAGAGGAATTTGAAAACCGATTCAGAGGCGGCGATCAACGTTGGGTTGCTGGTCGTTGGGTGTTATAGAGAGTTTTTTGGGATTGATAGAGAAGGGGAGAGAAGAAACGTGTGGGGATAAGAGGATTTAATTGTTGGTAGTGGTGCCCTAGGCACGTTTAATAATTTTTGTAATTGTTATCATTTATTTCATATCAATAAAGAGATGTTTTGATTATTGTTGTTGTTCATGTTTACTTATAATAATCCCCGTCCCTAGTACTTGTTAAGCACTAGTATAAAGGCTAAATGATCATGGGATACTCATGTTAGATTTATGGGTACTTATTTGGAACAAGGTACTGGACATGACCCGCTGTATGAGATTTATGTCATGGTCTATGTCGAACATATATCTCATAGTAGTTATGTCATTTGAATCCTTAGACATGAAGTTATTATAGTCTTCCACTTTATGAACGTTGTGTTTGACATATTCAAACGCTACCTTAACACGGTAGTTATAAAGGGTATGATTGGCATAATCGGATTCCCGTTGGGAAGAATAATAAGCTAAATGGATTTGTCCATCCACGGAGAGATGTCAAGCTTGGGCCCCTCGAAGGAATTATGTTGATGAAATGTTCGGCCGGACTCAAATGGATTGATTGGATCAATAGCATTTGAATTATCAACATATTCGGAATCGAGAAAGTATTGGACAAGACAAGTTGACTGTTTGACCATGACTTGTGTTCAATGACATCGTGGACAAAAGAATTGTGACATATTCTAAAGGAATGCGAACTTGTATCTAGTTATACTATTTGGGTAGGTATGACGGTTTGCTAGAACCTAATCATATCTTATGGTTTCATGTTTGAGCCAATTGCCAACTTAGTATAATCCTAGAGGGTCACACACAATAGAACAAATCTTAAATAAAAGGACTGTATTGGAATTTAGGGTCGAAGGACCTCAAAGGAATTTTTTGGAAAATTCTGGATTTTCTGGCTGGCGAGCGGGCGCTCGGTTGGGGCCAGGCGGGCGCTTGGTCTTGGCGGCAGAAAATTTCCTAATTCGATTTGGAAAGGTTTTTGGCACAAGTTTCCTATTTGGAATATGTCTTAATTGTGTATAAAAAGCCAATTTCAGCCAGACCATAACCCCAAGTGTTTTGTGTGCCTCCAAAGAGTTTAAGAGAGTTATTATTTTGTTCCAAGACATCTTGGATTGAAGAACAAAAATAATTCACAAAATAATTCTATATAGTTCTTTATTAAATTGTGAAAGTGTGTTTCATAATTATTGGTCTAGCAACCAAGATCAAGAAGCTCCTTGATATTCGTTCGTGGTGTGGATACCGCTAGAGGGTGAATTTTATCATCTTCAAAGTTCGTGAATTTTGTCCGTGATAAAGTTTCAAGTTCTCCACCAAATTCAAAGCTAGAATTCATAGTCATCAAGGGTTAGTTATTTTCCTCTATTCATCATGTTGTATTTGATTTAATCATATGAACGGATCCATGGCTTTGAGTTTCATAAAATTTTAATTGCTATATTCCGCTGCGCATGTTACTTGGAAATCCAACATTAATGAACTGCAATAGTTAAGAAAGAGAAAGGTGAGGGTAGGCAAGTGTAAATACTGATAATGAGTTGGACCAATTAGAAATAAGAGGTATAGAAGGAGGCATTTAAAGGAGGGAGGAGATTTGAATTCCAAATTCTCAGATCTGTTTGGAGGACTAGGGGTTGAAGAGAAGAAGGATTTTTGTGTTGTTGCACCAAAATCGATAAAATCTTAACTTAAATTCAAATCTAGTTTTTTTTTTTTTTTTTTTTTTTTTTTTATAGAATTCAAATCTAGATTTGAATTTCAAATTTAAAAAATTTCAGATTAGGTCTTCAAATTTTGATTTTGCAATTGATTCTCCTATGGGTCCATCTAAGACACGCGGCACTATGATATTTGTGGTGTATAAAAAGATTCTGTACACTTAGTGTAAGTGTAGCCTTTTCCCACTTGATGCCACATTAGCACTCAGTAAACTGTAGAGAAAAATACCAAAAAACCCTTCTGGAAAATTTTTTATCCAAAAAACCCATAAAATATTCCTTCAATCTAAAAAGTCCTAAAATTAAATTATTGATACCAAAAAGCCCAAATATTAACGAATTGACTAACTTGATTAGGTTTGAGTATTCATATTAATAAAAAAAAATCAACTTCCCTTTCAATTAATGACGTATTAAAAATAGAAAAGCTTTTTGCAATGCAAAATAATTTAATTATGATATTATTAGATATAATAACAATAATAATAGTTATAACAACAAACAATATATTTAATTATTATTATTATTATTTTAGCTAATTAATAATTTTTAAAAATACAGTTAATAATAAAAGTAATAAAAATAAAAAACAATAATGAATGTGATAATATTGAAAAGAATATAATCATATTTTTTATTATTTTTATGATCTTACATAATAATAATAAAAAACTTAAAATAAGCACCTTTCAATTACTTCTCTAATAGTATATCAAAAATTATATTTTTATTATTAAGATTTAGGAAATTAAATAATAATGATAATAATAATTAATTTTTGTTGTTGCTCTAACTACTATTATTAATATTATTAATATTATTATTATTATTATTAGTCTAAGTATTAGTATGTTTATTATTTAATAATATTATTGTTATTAGGATTATTTGGCGTTGCAATTTTTTTAATATTCCTAACATGCCATTAAATGAAAAGAAAGTTAAGCTTTTAATAATATGAATGTTCAAACTTAATGGCGTTAGTTAAATGGTTAACGTTTGGACTTTTTGGATATGAAAGTTTTTAAAGGGGCTTTTTGGTATTTTTCCCTAAACTATAAACCTCTAACAGCTTTTTACCTTACAATAATAAACCTCTAAAAAGAGCTTTATAACATTCCATTTTAAAAAAAAACTTTAATACACTATATAAAATGTATATTTTAAAGTTTGTTATTACTACATCCGTCCTAAAATTAAAGTCTTTTATTTAAAATATTTAAAAACCAAATGTTTTATTAGAATGGACCCACAATGATTGTTTTTTACTAAATAGTGACCAAAATTATTTTTGAGACGTATGAAGTACTACTGTCAAAATTAAAAAATTAAAATTGACATTTATTTTGAGACGAAAGTAGTAATACTATTTTTAAATTATTCTACTATTTCTATAACAAACTACAAAAGTTTTAAAAAAAATAAAAAAATAAGAAGGTTGGCGTGCCAGGTACAGAGTGGAGCATAAACACAAACCGCTCTATACAAAATGGTCATCTTCTCTCCTAGGTGGGCACTCCATGCTGGAATAGAGCTCAATTTCTACACGTTAATGTTGGAGTTTTTAGTAGGGATGGCAATTTGTCCGAACCAGATCTGTTCCGAGGGCGATCCGATCTGTAAATTTCGGGTTCAATTTTTATTTTCATTATCCGTTCGGATTTCGGGTCGAATTCGGTAAGACCCTATGATCCGATCCGACCCGATCCGCCCCGAAATAACCGATCCGAATCGATCCGATCCGAGTTAATAGTGCTGGCCTATTTTTTATTATCACCCACTTACTTTCAACATTTACATTTCCCCACCTATATATTCTAAAATTAGGGCTCGATCTCTCCAAATCGCACGCCGCTTTCACAAAGATGATGCCTTAATGCCCTTCCACTAACCTCGCCGTCCGTCCTCGCCGTCCGACTTCGTTGTTCTAGGTCTTCTCCGTCTCCGTTCCTCCCCGTTTCCATTCCTCACCGTCGCCTACTCGCCGTCGGCGCCGGCTTCAATCCAACTGCTCTTTACCAAGGTATGTTATAAATGTGATTTATGTGTGAAAAATTGTGGTTTTAGGGTTCAATTATGATTTATTATGGGTGGGGTTTGTAATCCAGAGTGATTGATTTATGAGCATTTTAGTGACATAGCTTTGCCGGTTCTATTCCCTTTGGTTTGAACAGAGTCTGTTCTCTGTTTTTTGTTATTGCTGTTGTTGCATGTAAAGGGAAGGCGGTTTCGGATCGGGCCTCGGGTCACGGGTTCGGATCGGTCACAAATTCGGATCGGATCACGGATCGGAGCAGCGTTCGGGTCTCGGATCGGATCGTGTCTCGGATCGGATCACGGATCATGTCAGTTCGGATCGGATCGGATTCGGTTATGCAGTTCAATGGTTCGGATCGGGTTCGGATCGGTCCTTATCCGACTCGAATCCGACCCGTTGCCATCCCTAGTTTTTAGCCATTTTGACCTGCGTACTATTTGGGCGTAGTCAATGTGACATGCGTACTTCATAAACAGCAAATGTGTCCTGCGTACTTTAGTTTCGTTTTCAATTTGACCTATTTTTCTAACGCCAGTTAAAATTTAACGAAAGAGTCAATGAAAGTTAACGTACTAGTTAGTTTGAAATTGATTTTCCTTTTAAGGGCTACATTGAAAATTCTATAAGTAAAAGGGTTGTGAACAAAAAATTTGAAACATTAATATTTAAAGTTTAAAATAAATACTCCCTCCGTCCCATTTGAAACTTCACCTTTTACCCAAATGGGTGTCTCGTTAAAGGCTTCATCCTTTCCTAAAATGGTAAAAATGTAGGTCTCACTTGTCATACCCACTCACTTCTTCCTCTCACATACTTAAATTATGGGGCCCACTTGTCATAGCCACTAACTTTTCCCACTCACATATTTAAATTGTAGGCCCCACTTGTCATACCCACTAACTTCTTCCCCCTCACAACCCTTCTTACACTCATCATTTTTCTTAATTTGTGTGTCATCACCAAAACGGTGAAGCTTCAAATGGGACAGAGAGAGTATATATTTTTATAATTTTAATTATTTTGAACGTGTCTTTAAAAAAAATTGGATTAAAATATATTTAATAAATAACCAATAGTGCGTTAACTTTCATTGACTCTTTCGTTAAATTTTGACTGACGTTAGAAAAATAGGTCAAATTGAAAACGAAACTAAAGTACGCATGACACATTTTCTGTTTATGAAGTACGCATGTCACACTGACTACGCCCAAATAGTACGCATGTCAAAATGGCTAAAAACTCGTTAATGTTGCCCTGATAATTACTCTTTGGCCATAAATTAATGTCCAAATTTTAAATCATGAAACATTCTGAAAAAAATTACTTTTTTATACTCAATTTAGTGGCAAAGATTTATTTATAATTTTGAAATCTTCTTTTCAAATATTCACTTTTGCAAGTATAAATAGATTAGTGAAAAGTTTTAGTAAAAGAATATTTAAGGAAGAAGTTTTTTTTTTTTTAAAAAAAATATCCATCTTTTAACGAAAGTTTCTTGAAAATAAACATTCATTTAGGGATACTAATTCTTATAGCATCCGCCCAGAGATAATTGCGATTTTGTACTTTTGTGGTTGCAATTTGAGTTGGTGTTAGGAAAAGATGCTTGCCACAGTTGTTTTTGGATTTTGAGGCACCCTCATGCGAACAACTTTGTCCGTATAGGCTACCTTCATGCGGATGCATAGGCTCCTGAAAAAAATATATTATGCTTGCCACAGTTGTTTTTAGATATTCGATTTAGACTAGTATTTATACTTGGTTTAAACATATTCCTTAGGGTCGAAGGTAACCCTAACCAATAATTCAAAGCAATGAGAATTGCCTTCCATGAATCACAACCCTTTTCAGGAAACCAAAAGCATGCAACCAACGCCTTTGTCCGTCTGAGGCAACTTCATGCAAACGACTTTGTCCGTATAGCCTACCCTCAAGCGGACGCTTAAGGCGGACGCATAGTCACCTGAAAAGGGGTCTTCTCTGTAACCCATGCGTTCACGCCTTTGTCTGCATGAGGCACCCTCATGAGGACGCCTAAGGCGGACGCTGGGCTCCGTTTTTAGCCATTTTTTAATATTCAATATTCATTCTTTGTGTGAAACTCTTTAGATTTATATTATGTTGGCAGTTGGTATGACTCAATCACAAACTCACAAGTCATAACTGGTCTCTAACAATACATTATGACTACCTAAATAATATAAATATCGACAGTCTGATATAACCTTAGTAATATAACATATCATAATCTTTTTGTAAAAGATATATATTTTGAACATAAGTCATGGTTAATGTGACACTTATATTGTCCAAGTTTGCTTTCTCGATTTCCAAATAAATTGATTAAACAAATAACATTGACCACTATATTCATTGGAGTACTACCATGCACTTACCAGTCTTACTTATCGAGATGTGCACATACCTCTCTCATAGAGAGGGACAAATTCCATATTGATTTCCATAATCAACCAAGTTTTCAAGATTGGGATCCAAATAACAACGAAATTGCTAAATGTATGCGCTTTTCTAACAAGAACGAGACGCAATTTGGAATAAAAAGGTAGCACATTAATTCCAACCAACGGTTCAATGTAAAAGAGAGCATAACTCTTACCTGGGTAATAGAATGTCTACTGAAAAAGTATCCATGCAATTTTATGTTCATGTGAGTTGAAAAAAGTTTTCATGCAATTTTTATGTTCGTGTGAGTCGCAATTTGAAATAAACGAGGATCAATGAAGTTGTCATCCATCGGTTTGAACAAAACAACAAATGTTATATAAACCCAAATATGTCTAACATTACAATGAACTTCTAAAAAAATAAAAAAAAATCGTTCATATAAACCCTAAATTCTGGAATGTTTGAAACAAATCCCAAAGTGTTGTTCGAAATAATACAAACATGTGATAAATGACTATTTTATAGTCATTTAAATCTAATTATATCTTCTTTTTAAGATTAGTTTTTATATAAAAGTAGATAAATTTAGTTCATTTACATTTATTATACGGGTTTGATGCTTGGTGGTAGATTGTTGTTTTGAACAGGTTTAAATGCATTTTTGGAATAAAAATGGCATAAATATAATGAGGAAGAAAGAAAGAACAATTGAGAGCAAGATGAGAAGCTTTAATACTAGGAAATTGAAAAAAATGGAGAAGACCAAGCATAGGTTCGGCCGAACCCAGACCAACACCCGGCCGAACCCCCTATGCAAAGAAGGCTCTATTTGTTCCAAGCGAGGATTCGGCCGAACCACCACCAAGACTCGGCCGAACCCAAGCAAAGATTCGGCCGAACCAACCCCTTGACTCGGCCGAACGCATGCCTGCTCCGAAATGCTGTCTTCCAAAAGGCACCTTTTAATAAGAAATCTGGGGATGAACACATCTTTTGGTCTCTTAGCCTAGACATTTTCAACCTTTTTGATCATCTAAAAAGTATCTAGAAAAATATCCAGTTTTTATTGTAGCATACTCTAGGATAATTCACATTTCCAAAATATCATTAAATCCTAAGAATCATCCATTGTTCTTAGTATTCTTGTGCTTTGAAGATTGAAGTAATACAAGTTCTTGAAGGCTTATTTTCAGCCCTTGTTTCTCTCACCATTGCAAGACTAAGTTTCTTTCTTCCACAATATTTATATTTCTATGCTTATATCTTGTTTATTGGTTATTTTTATAGCAATGACTTGTGAGCAAATCCTCCATATTCTTGGGGTTGGAAACTCAACCTCATGTGTTCATCTTTATGCATGCTCTCTTTTCTTCTCTTCATCTTAAAATAATTTCTTCATATCGTGACTAAACTCCTACGACCATGATGACGTCCATGTTTCGTATGCATCTTAGTTGGTCGAGAGAAGGGCCTAGCGGTGAATCTCGACTAATAGAACCATATGAAGTAACTGCGTTTCTATTAATCACGAGAGTAGATTAATGGCCTAGGGATGTTCCTTGAGTGTAAAGTACGTGGATTTTATAAACTTAATGGATTTTTACTAATGAACGGAACCATCGAGAGAAAGGCCCTGTTAGTATTAAAATACGTGTGTTTTAAGCCTTGGTCATAAGAAGTTGGCACAACCTAGCGTACCATCCTTGATTTTAAAATGAAACTTAAATCTAAAAGAGCATGACTATTTTATGAATGCATGTTGTTAGAGTTCCAATCCCGAGAATTCATTCAACATAAGAAGTTTTAATCCAAAGTTAGAGTAGAAATTCAATACATTTCTAGATAAAGTAGCAAACAAATTATACCCCCCAATTATTTCATTTTACTATTTTTCCATTAAAAGCAAATATTTTATAAAGCAACATTGTTTCCGTGGGATCAACCCGTACTTGAACACATCTATATTACAACAACACCGTGCACTTGCAGTTTTATAAACTAAGCCCTCGTTTAGGCTGCAACAAGTTTTGGCACCGTTACCGGGGACAACAATTTACTTTTAAAATTTTTCTTTATATTTTTATTTTATTTTAGTTTTATTTAACATCTCTTCCGAATATTTGTTAATCCAAGTACCCCGGGAACTAGGACCCCAATAGTTGTGCCTAATGCCGATGCGGCTAACTTTGAGATTAAGCCGCAACTACTACATATGGTTTTACAAGAATCCAAGGTGTCACACCGGAGGCTATACGAATGCGTCTTTTCCCTTTCTCACTTAAGGATAAGGCAAATCAGTGGTTGAACTCGGTCCCCCACAACTCTTTAACAACATGGGACCAGGTTCAAGAGGCGTTCCTTGGACGTTTCTTCCCACCATCCAAGACCGCTCAAATCTGTACTAAAATAACAATGTTTGTCCAGAGACACAATAAGGGTATGAAAAGAGGCTAGAGGGGGGGGGTGAATAGCCTATTAAAAATTTTAACCCTTTTTCAAAATTCAACCTTATGCTTATACTTGAATTTTGCGGTAGATGAAAACCACGAGGTCAAGCATAAAATGCACAGAGGAAGTTTTCGTTAAAACAAGTTAAGAGTTGTTTTTGATAAGTTTAATGCGGTAGGTATAGATGCGGTAGATAGGAGTGCGGTAGATGTATATGCGGTAGATAGGAGTGCGGTAGATGTATATGCGGTAGGTAAGAGTGAGGTAGGTTGAGTGATTGAAAACTTGTGTCTTAGAGATTTTTGGCAAATGATAAGTTAGTCAGATTTTAGCTAAGGCAATGAGGTAGACAAACAAACACAATTCACAAACGTTCATAAATCTGAAAGATCAAACACTAAAAGACAAACAAAATTAATATGAACAATAATAACAAGATGAACAAGACATGAAAGTAAAGTGCAGAAAATAAATGACACAATGATTTGGAAATGTTCGATCTGTTAAAATATCTACGTCTTTTACCAAGATGGTCAGTCTTGGATTTTAAATGAGGTATATATTGATTTGTTTGTGTACAGATTACAGAGATGAAGTATTGAATCAACACCTATTTCTATGAAGAACAATCCTAGACTTAGACCAGTGTATCCCTAATGATTCAATCTATGTGATTGATCAATCGGGGTGAGTGTGTGTTATGAATCAAGAGCTCTTTGGAATATATATGATTGTATAGCGTAATGAAACTTGTGTGACGAGGCTTGAAATTTGATCTTGAAGGTTGCTGGAGACTTGTTGAAGACTTGAAGGTTGAGTGCTTGAAGATTCGAAGGATTCTGGAAATCTTGAGTATGATCTTCAATCACCAAGAATTTCAACAACAATTTCTCTCTTAGAATCTTAGCGTAAGTTCAATGAAGAACTTAAGGACTATTTATAGCTTTGAAAGAGAAAATAGCCGTTAAAAATACTTGGGCTTCAAGTTGAAGGACAATGAGCTGTTGATTTCTAATTGGAGCTCAGTCTGAGTTGTCCTTTTGTTGCAGAGTTATGGTGGTCCAACTGTACTACGATGACAGTTGTATTCAAATTTGAAATTTGAATTTGCAATGTTCTAAACTAACCATAGTGTTGGATACTAGTGTGACCATGGTTGAGTTTGAACCAACTTGAATTTCTTCAACCAAGGTTCCATGCGGCAGAGTGAGTATGCAGTAGGTATCAACCTATGCGGTAGACATCATTCATGCGGTAAGGTAGATTGCATGAGGTAACCTTGGTCATGGGGCAGGCTTTATGCGATAGGCTTGGGGCCTTACCTCATATCTCCAGACTTAGAAAAAATTGAGGGTCCTAATCTGCTAAGCCTATACAACTATAAAGTGGACTATTCTAAATGAAGTACAAGTACTTCTTACAACATATCCTAAAGTCTATAAAGAGTAAAATTAGGTTATGTGATCAATCAAATTAAGGTAATAGGAGTGGTTTATAATAAGCATACCCAACAATCTCCTCCTATTTGATTGAGACCATTACCTACTATAACAAAGGCTAATTCATTGTACTTGGTAAAAACATGTTTTCAAGAATAAACATTTTATTAATATCATGTCCCAAGTCAATGCACACTCTAAGCCAATGTCATAGATTTCTATCATCCTAAAAAGATTTTTTTTTGCTAATCCTAGAAGATAGAAAAATTAATTGAAGCATTTCAAAATAAGTGAACACTGAAGAAAAGAAATGCATCAAACACAATAACATACTCCAACATAATCATCAGTAATGCATCAGGAGTATAGGCAAACAAAAGAAGGATAATGTCAAGTTATAACCCAACTGAAAAAAGACATAAAAAGATAAATTGTTTTAAAACATCAACAAACTTTGTTCAAATGACCACATGCGGTCATATCAAATGCGGTCAACAACAATGAGATCTTCATCAAAGCTCGCGGCAAGAGGGAGAGGGAAGCGGTAAGATGGGAGATCCAGTCCTGGAATAATCACTGGAGTAGATATTTCATCTTATTCCTCTTCTCTTTGAGATTGCACATTGCCATGACCTGCCACAGTTAGTTGATTTCCAGCTTGAATATCTGAGCGGTTAAGACGGGTTAAGGCCGTATTGACTCTGCTGGAGAGAAGATCTATCTTTGTGGATTGGTCAGTCATTCTGATGTTCTGGGATTCAATGCGATTTGTCTGAACTTGCATAGCACCAGTTAAAGCATTGATCTTGGGAATAAACTTTTCAGCAACTGACATAAGTGCGGCATTTGAATGTGTCAAAATCTCTTCCGTGATTGATTTCGTAACTTTCTCCAACTCTTCCTTTACCTCTAATTTGTTGTGACCCATGGACTTTGAAAGTTCTGAGCTTGCTCCATCAACTCCTTTGACAACACTGTTGCTTATGAAACCGGTTTGCTTTCTTAGCATTTCAGTCAATGCGGCAAGAGTGAGGGTGTCAGTTGAGGGTGCGGCAGATGACGTCGGTGTGGTAGAGGTGGAAGTACCTGTATTGCCAGCTAAAGTATCCTTAATAGCCTTTTTTATGAATATACTCTCCCCCTTAATGGTTGAAATCATTTCAGAGGGAAGAGCGGTAACATCACGATTGAGGGAGGCCTGATCAGTCTTGATCTCAATAGTTCTTCCTAAGGGCCACCATACCTGAGACCAGTTCAGAAACTTGATTTTGAGTGTCTGCCTGCATCTGAGTTAAGAGCTTGACTGCGGCAAGAAGCTCAGCAGTAGATGTTGCAGCAGGTTCAGGTTGTGCGTTTGAGGGAGGTGGTGCGGTAGCTTCAGGACCTACGGCAGAAGGAGGGATAGATTCCATAGCAATATGAGTAGGAGGGATTTCAACAGTGTCAACCGTGACAAGGTGTCAGCCTTGTCAGGAACAGATGCATCCTCAACATTCTCAATAAACGAGTCAAGCTTTTCAGGAACCTGCTTTTCCTCCTCAACAATCTCTTCAACATCAACAACATTAATAGCCGCATCAGTGACTGGCCTATCACTAGCGGTAAAGCTATCATGTTCTTCCTCAGAACTCTCATTAACTAACCCTTTATCAATGGGCTTAGAGAGAGGTGCGGCATCTTCATCCTCATAAGCTTCATTAACATCATCAGTTTTCTCACTTTCTTCGGCAGCATCATCTTGTCTCTCAGATCCAGACAATTCTTCCATGTCGTCCGGTTGAGCATCCAGGACATAGTTCTTAGAGAGCTTTGGAGGAGCTACGGTAATGTCTTCATCGGAGGTAAAGACAAGAGATTGAATTTCGGGGGAAGGTTGCTTGGTGACTTTAGCTTTCTTGGTTATCTTAACTGGGCTAGGAGTGTGGGATCGTTTCTTGACACTTTTCTCCCCCTGACTTGGTGCATGTTTGACAGATGCAGAGGGTTTGGACTTTGTAAAGGGCACGGTAGGTTGAGGAACAGTGTATGGTTGCTTTGGTGCGGCAGGTTTTGAGGATTTGGTTTTTGGAGGAGGTGAAAGGGAAGGAGATTTAGAAGGTGCGGTATAGATGGATTTGGAAACTTTGGTTCTGGGTTGAGGTTCAAGGGATGGAGAGGGAGACATAGGTGGTGCGTTAGGCGTGACCTTGGGTTTTGAGGGTTTTGGAGCGAAAGATTTTGCAGGTGCGGTAGGAGCCGAGGATGCGGCAATTTTGATTCCGGTAGATAGAGGGATGGTCTTCTTTGCAACCTTCTCAACAAACACAGCCTTTTATTTACCTTTTACGAAGGTTGGAGGGATTGCACCACCTTTACCTTTTTCACGGGCCTTAAGTGCGGCAGCCTATTTGCGGTCCTGCTAAAATGCATCAGCCTCCACATCACTGACCATTCGATCACCAAGATTGGCTTGACCGCGTTTAGAATACCTGGGAGGAATATACTCTTCAACGGGGTCTCTAAGAAGATAAGAGCGATACACTTCATCCCCAAAGTTACTTCAGAAGTTGGTTTTCATAGACTTGCGGCAGAAGTCTTTTGTGGTAGGAATCAGAACATTGTAATTCTTGTTTTTCTCATACAGGTCCTTGATCCTGTTTGTAAGACCCATTAGGTAGGAAATCAGCCTACTGTTTATGCGGTACTTGGTTTCGCCTTCGTCTGTCACGTCCTTATACGAAAGAATGTTAGCTCTCAAGATGTCATACATGATCTGGCTCCAATCCAACCGTTTACCAAGATAAATGGCAATAGATATCATCCATTGGGTATGATTGAAATTTGCATGTTTGCCTGTTTTGCATAACAAGGCACGGTCCACCAAATGTCCATGTAGACACCCCATTTTGGACGTTCATTTATAATCACAATACTTCTGTGTCTCGCCTTTGATTTGGGTCAAAACTCATTAATTTGGACATGTTTTGTTAAGTTTCTGACTGACTCTGTTAGTTAGGGGCCAAACTGAACATTAAAACTATCGCAGAGGGCAAATAAGTGATTCCAGCACTTAGATGACTCGTACGAGACATTGATGTCTCGTACGAGGTATCCCCCTCGACAGTCGGGTTTTTGGTCAGTTTCCTTGTTGATCTTAACCCCTTTTCATGGCAAACACTCATGCAATCCGGGGAAAATCCCATGGCTGATCCTAGAGTCCTAAAATAACCTCTTGAGAATTAAGTCTTTGATTCCCAACCATAAACAACCCTCCAACTTAAACCCTAGGTCACCAAAAACCTATAAATAAAAGGGTTTCTTTTACTTTAGAGGAGGAGGGGAATTTCTAGACAACCCCAAGGCCGTTAAACCACCAAAAAGCTCTCATAATCAGTCTCTCTCCCATACCCACGAAATTTGGAAGATCAAAGGCCTTTAGTCAAGGCCATCCATAGGATTCTTGAAGAAAACGCTTAGGTAAAATCTTTGCTTTCTATCTTCTCATCTCCTTCTTTGCTTTGAAGTAGTGTGATTCCATTAAAGGATCAGCCTAGAGCCTCTCCAATCCATGGAGATGGTCTCGAAGCACATGATCCGACATCCCAAATAAATAAGCAATTATTTATTTGTTTTGTTTTTCTCTTTTGGTACATGAATGCATGATTTTGAAACGATGATGATGATTTCTTAGCTAGACCAATCCTAGATTGGGTGAATTGGGTGCTCCTTGACCTTCCCAATTCATAACTTAACCCCCGAATCCAGACATCTCGGTCCGTGTTCCGACAATAACATGGTGGCGACTCTCGAATCAACAAGAAGGTAAATTGAAGGACGAAAACGTGCCTCGAAGCAAAACCTTGAGCGCAAATAGTGGCGACTCTGCTGGGGATCAGATCACAGTAAGTGGGTTAGACTTGCGTCGAAAGAAATCATCGTTGTTTCAAAATTCTGCATTCTGTACGATAATCTGTTCCCAGATTGGGATGCCTCGTACGAGGTATCACTTGTCTCGTACGAGACGTCTCAGTTCTGCCTGGTGGATCTGACTCTCTGGTTTGAAAAGGGAAGTTTGTTCGGTTCAAACACGTACACAGAGTCTCAGACCTGCTCTCCCCTCTGTTTCTGAGTCTTGGGACCTTCCTAACGACGAAGAAACTCCCCATATATCATAAGGCTAACCTTTGTTTTGCAGGAGTATGTGCTAAATGCTTTATTCTCTGCTTTGCTTATGTTTTCCTTTATGTGTGAACTACGACGGCCTGAGTTCCTCCACAAGAGGGAAACGTAGGCAGCCACTTGGCCCGGCCATTGCTTGTTTTTGCTTTTACTTTAAAAAAAAATTCTATTTTATCCTTGACACCTAGATCTTGACTCTCACACACGTGCACACATGTAGAATAATTGCACTACATACCCTATAAACCTGGGTCCCAATCGGAGGATGGATGTCGGTCAGCACCCCCATTCTAACGAATGGCCCTCGCAGGTCTCTCCAAAGATGGTGTACCCACTCCGTGACACGCTCCTAGACTGTGTTCTTGGGGAGCCTTAGCCGTAAGACTTGCATCAACCTCATGCATACATACTAGCTAATAAGACACTCCTCGAGACCAGTCGGTTCGATTCTTAGGGCTGTTTTAATCTTTGCCCAAGATAACGCACCTTTACAATCTATAATCCTTCCTTGTGAATATGACGAATGTCCCTTCGGCAAAATGTTTAACAAAGGATCTTGAAAGAATGGAGAACCTCTCTACGGGAATCCGAGTTTGTGTTTTCCTACTTTTACCATTCTGTGCAGGATTGTGGATGCCATTTTGGCTTAGTTTCGACCGCACCGTTCAACATGTCCCTTTCGGTTGCCCCTTAAAAAATTCACAAGGTTTGATTGCATTAATGCGTTGTTTAACAAAGTGCAAAACAACTACGGAATCACTTAGGTTTGGCTTAATGGAATGGTGGATTCCGATGAGAATATGGGACCCTTGCCCGAATTGTCCGTTTGGAAGGGTGCAATACAGGTGAAAAACAAGGGGCTCATATTCTAGGGTGACAGAATCCACTGTTCCAGGATGAACTAGAGTAGTAACCTTTTTAAAATGGATTAAATTCCATCCGACCAATAGGATTAAAAACTGCAATCTGACTGTTAGGCTGGATGCCTCGTACGAGACATCCTCCTTTTTCTGTGAATCTGCCGTGTTGGTCAGCCCTTGTTTCATAAAAGCCGACTTGTTGGGACCCCAGCCTGGATTTGACACAGTTTTTTCACTCTAGGTCCGTCCGATCAGCAAAGTAGCTCCATACTCCCAACACAATGTCAAGCACCAAGTTTACTCAAGAACTCAACGACCTCAAAGCTCGACTAGAAGGGGAAGTGAGTCAACTCTCTGAGGTGTATGCTACAGTCTTATACGCACGCATCAAGAGAGAGATAGAGGAAGAGTTCATGACTCGATTACGAACACAAAAGGAATTCTTCGACAGAGAAATCAAATTTCTCCAAAATCATTTGCTAGCCCGAGAGGAGGAGGTCAATGCACTTTGAAAGGGCTTACTCATGCAAGAAGAGTACTATGAGAAAAAGATCGACACGCTTCAAGCATGTCTACAAGCTCAGAGAGAATGCTACAAGATGGAAGTTGAGTCCAAGACTAAAATAAGGCAGAGGACCTATAGCAAGATAGAAGGTGTCACCTAAAGTCAAATGTTTAACATACTCATGAAAGCAGGCAAAGTAGCACCAAGAAAGCCTACCGCTCCAAAGGAATTCCCTCCTAGTCACGCTCATCACCTCTTCTGCGAATTTCACAGGGCCAGTGGTCACGACACCGACTCTTGCCACCACCTCAAAGATGTGATCCAAGATCTCATAGACTCTAATCAATTAGGGGCTCCTTATATAGTGACAAACCCTTTCCCAACTGCAAGAGGAGGGATCAATGTAATATAAATAGCTAGTGAGAAAGGGGAGACTACTCGCCTAGTCCCAAATGTGGGCGAGAGCACTCCCAAGTTTGATAATGAAATTTCTTTCTGTTACATGTTGTCTTGGGATCAAGTACTAGATAGAAAGAATAATAAAGAAAAGGAAGATGTTAATCTACTCACCCGCTCCGGTCGAGTCATAATCAACAAAGATCCAAGAGTAGAAGAGCCATCATCTTCGAAGGAGCCCGAGCCCGTTGAGCTTGATGATCTACTTCTTAAACAATTAAAGAAAACTCAAGCCAACATTTCCATATGGGATCTCTTAGGCTCATCTTATAAACATCGAATGATGATCTCATAAGCATTAGCCCAAGTCGAAGTGCCCAAAGATATAACTCCTGAAGAGCTAACGCAAATGGTAGGCCAAATCCAATTTGGCAATGTGATCACATTTACCGACTTAGATTTACCACAATATGGTGGAGGGCACACCGAAGCTCTCTACATAACCGCGAGGGTCAATGGGCATCGAATCCCCAGAATCCTAGTAGACAATGGGTCCGCCATAAATGTCCTACCAAAGAAAGTCATGGTAACGCTTGGCCTTACCTCAAGAGAGCTAAAACCGTCAACTCTTACTGTACGAGGATTTGACTACACTACACGCTCACCTATAGGGGTGGGCAATCACCCTAATAGTCATAGTAGGAGAAATAACCACAAAGGCGGAATTCTAAGTCATTGACATCCCCTCTTTTTTTAACCTCCTCCTAGGACGCCCATGGCTACATCAAACGGGAGGGGTACCGTCAACTCTCCATCAATGTGTCAAATTTAAGCACAATGACACGATAGTCACCGTACTTGGAGAACTAGTCACTGCTAGTCCAATCCTAGAGATTCAACATGAGGTAGCCGACCACCTCTTCAACTTATTCGAAATCTAAAAAGAAAGTAGTGTAGAGATGGTAGAGGTGCACAATGAAAATGACTATTCTAAGGCGATTCCATTCTCTGAAACACGTCCAGTACTTAACATGATGCTAAAGGAAGGGTACTTCCCCGGTCTTGGACTTGGCAAGTATTTACAAGGGATAAAAGAACCACCACCTGTCGTTCTATACCCCCCAGAATATGGTCTAGGGTATGTGTCACCATTAAAAGGCATCCCTAAAGAAGAAAGGGATTGGACTTCGTACATTGTACCACTAGCACCGCCCTATCGAAAGACTCTAAACGGGTACTTTGTACGCGAGGGGGAAAACTTGCCATACTTCATGTTCCTTGAACCATGGATTGATCATAAGGGTAAGCGCCAACCAGGCTTTGAAATCTTCAGTGAATGTGATCCGTACTCACTATAAACAGAACCGATGCAGTTCTCGTGGCTACCTCGAGAATTAGGGGGTACCAAGACCGAGGCAGTCAGTGAGTGGGACTTTGTGTTGGGATAAGACCTACTGCGCCAATTTCTCAACCTTTGCAAGCTAGAGGACACTCAGATTAATGCAATAGACAAGGGGGATGCTCCTAACCGAGACTACACCAAGCTCATCGAGAAGAGTGACGAGCCTATCCAGAATTGGTATGAAACTGGGGGACCCATAGAAAGTGAAGACTTCCTGATCAAGGAATTAGGATGTACTCCCCATCCCCATAGAGAAAGAAAATTTGTAACTCTTACCTTAGAGTCAGATACCGCTACCGATGAGCTCACCCAAGAGGACTTGGATGCCATCGCGGAACGTGTATTCCCCTACTTTCTTAATGAAAAAATAGATCTTTCTGAGTATCCCGAGATTGCTAGCGTCCTAAATGATGAATTAACTAATGACTCTAACGAATTAGATAATAATGAGTCATACGACGAGATAGATCAAGAAAGCGAACAAATCTTAAAAGAAATTAATAAGCAAGTAGGTCTTCGTGGCGGAAATGGTCCTATTGATGCCGAAGAAATGCAGACAGTTAATCTGGGGACGGACGATGATCCGAAAGAGACCAAGATTGGCAGTTTCTTCAAGGGGGGAGACCGACAAGCCCTCATAGCGCTTCTCCGAGAATTCGTAGATGTGTTCGCTTGGTCCTACAAAGATATGCCGGGGCTAGCCAATTCAATTGTTGAGCACAAGATACCACTTCTTCCTTATTCAAGGCCAATCAAGCAGAAACTCCGCATAATTAAGCCAGAATGGTCGGTACAAGTCAAACAAGAGATAGAGAAACTCCTGAGTGTTGGTTTCATCAAGGTGATAGAGTATCCAACCTGGTTGGCTAATACTGTGCAAGTTTCCAAGGCAAATGGAAAAGTCCGAGTCTGTGTTGATTTCTGTGATCTCAACAGAGCATCTCCGAAAGATGATTTTCCTCTTCCCAACATAGACATGCTCGTTGACAATACCGTGAAATACGAAGTCCGTTCATTCGTAGATGGATTCGCCGGTTACAACCAGATCCTCATGGCCAAGGAGGACCAACAAAAAACAGCGTTCACCACACCTTGGAGGACGTTCTGTTATACAGTCATGCCATTCGGACTCAAGAATGCCGGAGCCACCTATCATAGAGCTGTAACTGCGTTGTTCCATGACATAATACATAAATAAATGGAGGTATACGTTGATGATATGATCATACACTCCAAAGGCTCTGATGGACAACACTTTGTCGACCTTAGGAAGTTCTTTGAAAGGTTGAGGCACTACAAAATGAGACTTAATTCAGCCAAGTGCACATTTGGGGTAGTGAAAGGAAAGGTCCTTGGGTACATGGTCACTGAGCGTGGTATAGAAGCAGACCACGCTAAAATCAAAGCTATCATTGACATGCCTCCACCTAAGACGCAAAAAGAAGTCAAAGGATTCATGGGTCGCCTTCAATACATTAGTCGTTTCATAAATCAACTCACGACGATGTGCGAGCCCATCTTCAAACTCCTCAAGAAGAATGCATCCCTAGAATGGACAGAAGAGTGCCAAGAAGCCTTCGAAAAGGTCAATGAGTACTTAGTAAATCCACCAGTGTTGCTTCCACCGCATAAAGAGAAGCTGTTGACCTTATACCTCACAGTCAATGACATTGCATTAGGGGCTATGCTAGCACAAGAGCAACCCGATTCAAGGAAAGAGAATGCCGTGTACTTTGTCAGCCGTCGCTTCTAAGGGGCTAAATTGAATTACTCTGCATTAGAAAAGTCGTGTGCTGCACTGGTATGGGTAGCTGAGAGACTAAAGCCGTACATAGAGGCGCTCCCTGTACAACTGATTGCCCGAATGGACCCAATGAAATATATATTCGAGAAGTCGCATGTATCCTCTAGGATAGCCAAATGGCACTTCATGCTCGCGGGGTACGATATCACTTACATCACACAGAAATCCGTGAGAGGAAGAGTCTTTGCGGATCATTTAGCCGAATTTCCATGCGATGAAGCGAAGGGGGAAGACCCGCGATTCCCTGATGAGGATATCATGGCAATAGCAAAAAATAAGTGGCAATTATTTTTCGATGGCGCAGCCAATAAAAGAGGGTATGGCATTGGCATATTACTAGTAGATCCCTCAGATTTCTACACTCCACTCACAACCCGCCTTGACTTTGAGGCCACTAACAATATAGCCGAGTACGAAGCTTGCATAGCGGGACTTGAAGCAGCCTTAGAAAGGAATGTGACCGAACTAGAAGTGTACAGAGATTCACAACTTATAATCTATCAGTCACTCAAGAAGTGGAAGGTACAAGATCCTACACTCCAGAAATATAACGATCATCTCCAAGACTTGGTCAAACAGTTCAGAGAGGTCACTTTCTACTATCTTCCTAGAGATAAGAACCGCTTAGCAGATTCGCTAGCCATGCTAGCATCACTTGTGGAGATCCCCGAATGGACTGAGGTTAAGACCTTCAAAGTCACGAGGCGAGCGACTCCTGCCTACTACTCAATCATAGACATGCATGACAGTAAAGAGCCGTGTGATGTCATTTCCATGAATGCCTTAGACAATAAACCTTGGTATTATGATGTATGGCGTTTCCTCCTAGACGAAACATTCCCATCAGACGCATCACCTAAAGCGAAGATAGCCCTCAAACGGTTTGCCGCCCAATTCATTATTATAGGTGAACGCCTCTACAAGAAACACCACGAGCAGTGTTTACTCTGTGCCAATGAGTACGAAGCCATAGAAATCATGGACCAAGTCCATCAAGGAGTCTGTGGAACCCACATGAATGGCAATATGCTAGCAAAGAAAATCATCCGACTAGGGTACTATTGGGCTACAATGGAAGCGAACTGCACCAATATGGTTAAGAAATGCCACAAGTGCCAGATACGTGCCAACTTACAACACGCACCACCGTCCGTGTTATACCCCATGACATCCCCTTGGCCATTTTCTACATGGGGAATAGACGTCATTGGCAAAGTCTCACCGACAGGTCACAACGGGCACTCATTCGTATTAGTTGTCGTTGAATACTTCATTAAATGGATCGAGGCTCAATCCTACAAAGTCTTGAATGCCATAAAGGTGACTGAGTTCATTAAGACCAACATCATATGCTGATATGGGGTACCTCATGAGATGATATCTGACAATGGCACGCACTTTGAGAAAGAATGCGACCAAATACTTGCAGAGTACAAAATAGAGAGACATCAGTCATCACCGTACCGACCATAAACCAATGGAGTAGTCGAAGCTGCTAACAAGACCATTGAGACCATCATTAGGAAAATGGCTAAGACTAGCCCGACAAGCTACCCTTTGCACTCTGGGGCTACCGTACTTCAATCCGTACCGCCACCGGTGAAACTCCATACGCCCTAGCCTATGGGATGGAAGCAGTTTTACCAATCGAATTAGAAGTACCATCACTAAGGGTTCTCCTAGAAAACCAAGTGAATGAAGTCGCATGGTTAGACAGCCGTTATGAACAACTAGCTCTGCTAGATGAATGACAATTTCGAGCCGCCGAGCATATCCAAGCGTATCAACGAAGAATGGCCCGAGCATTTAATAAGAAAGTCAAGTCCAGAAACATCAAAGAAGGGGACCTTGTCCTACGTGAACATCGTCCTGGACCATTCAACCCTATGGGAAAGTGGGGACCAAGATGGATAGGCCCCTACATAGTCAAGAAGGTATTCTCCGGAGGAGCGGTACAACTCGCAGACCTAGATGGAGATCAACTGCCGAAGCCCGTCAACATGGACAAGCTGAAGAAGTACTATTCATGAGTCCGTCCCCTATTTCAAAAAAAAAGAGGAAAGCTCGCTAGGTTGAAAACCCGCAAGGGTGGCCTAGGCAAATATTAGAGCAGAGAGCACGAGATAAGAAGCCCGCTAGATTGAAAACCTGAAAGGGCGGTCTAGGCAAAAAACAGGGTGTGCATTTAAAAAAAAATAAAAAAAATAGGGGACAGTCTCGTACGAAACACCTATGTCTCGTGCGAGACATGTCAGTCAGCAAACATATTTTTATCTTTCTTACACAAGAACTACGATGACCTGAGCTCCTTATTTAATTGATGTAAAAGGAGAACGTAAGTAGCCTTTTGGTCCGGTCTATTCAATAAATAAAAATCAAAATCTTGTCTTCTTATTAATTGAATGCATTTCAAGAAAGCAATAAGAAAATTTCTAACATGAATACCAAATTGCAAAACAAAATAAATAAAATACTAAAAATCTAAAAAATTGGTCTATCTATGGCAATCTCTCGATACTCCTGAGGATCTATTTCTTCCTTAACTTAGTAGGGGCTTGACCACGATCCGCCTTGTCATCCCTCTTCTTCTTGAACCAAGGTATCTCGAAACCGGGAGGAACATCAAGTCAACTGAACACCGAGGGAGTCAGTGTTGCAAACACATGAGGCCTATCCAGAGCTTGGAATTTGCCGGGAAGTCCGTTTGCTCTCTTCTCGTAAAAGTCACCATCCAGAAAGTCTTGAATGGCATCTGCTCTGACATTAGAAGGATTCTCCTTAGCTTCCTTCTTCCTCAAATTCAAGCTAGGCTCAAATTGGTCCCCCAACAGAAAGCGACGGATCTCATTAATACCCTCGACATTGGGACGGAGTTCCGAGAGAAACCAATCCAAGTATTTGTCCGACAAATAGATGCTCCCTCCATCATGATGAAGATTGGTCCAACGATCCATAGTGGTGCCTTGCCCCCAAGCGCGAGCCAAGCTCGTAGAGAACTCCGAGTCCATGAAAGAAATGTCTCGAGGTCGTCCCCCTGACAAGAAAGTGTCCTGCTGTTGACCGAATTGCCGCATTACCCTCCGAGTAAAATAGAAAGAGGAATCCCTCAAAACCGGAAGGACAACCCTGTCGTATCCAAGGGTATTAGCTACAAACCTCCTCACCTTCCAAAAGGATGGGCACCAAGCAATATCATTAGTCTTCGCTTTAGCAAAAAGATGAGCCCACTCCTCAATGCTGAGACCCTTCACTAACAGTATCCGCCTATGGAAAGTATAAGGGGAATACTCGACCAGAGAGTCCAACAATTTGAAATGTTCTCTGAGCCAAATAGTCAACAATAGTGGACTTCCCCGAGTCATAGAGCCGGTTCGGTGTAACTCATCCAGACCATGAAGGGTCTCCCTCAAGATGAGGGGGATTATGTTGGAGGCCCGTCCTCTAGCTTGCAAAACAATATCCATGAGCTCTGTGTTCGCCATGCCACACTTGCTCATGAAAATCACGCTCCGAAATAAGCACAATGCCAAAGGCAGCACTGGGAATCCACGTCGTAACCGCGATTCACCCGACCTTTAAATCTCCTAGGTAAAGCATGGAGATCGACATAGCGGTTATGAATATAACTCTGCGCCTCAGGAAGGCCAATACTCAATAAGTCCCTAAGAGACTCCGCCAGTACCTTGTCACAATTAGGAACCGCAATCGCCCCGGTCAACGGCATATCCAAGATATCCGCCATCTCCTCTACAGTAGGGATCATCTCATTAAGTGAAAAGTTGAAGAGATGAGTCGATGGATCCCAGAAGCATGCAACTCCCTTTAAGAGGTCCCATTCCGGCTTTAGGTTCTTTAAGGTGAAAAGAATCTTAAACCCGAACATCTCCACAAATCTCTCTTGGCGAGGTTTATTGAATGAACGGAAGAACGTTGCTAAATCATTTTTGTAGCGTTCCACTAACTCAAAGTCCTAGGAGAACTCATTAACAATTATTGATGAAGGGACGGACTTACTTAGGGCCATTGGGAGCAAAAGGTTGAGAATTTTACTCCAAAAGAAAGGCTCCCAGAACTGATTTAAGGCTGCATGGTATTCTAGGACGGATTAGAGGTGTTTATATACAAGTTTGGACACCAAATCCTCGAGGAAAAAGGAGAAACTGCCGCAGAATGAAAGGATGGCTCGTACGAGACATCAATGTCTCGTATGAGGCATCTCCCAAGACAGAACAACAGAAACTCTGCTTAGATTTCAGGTTGCTCGACAAGTCAAAACATGTCTCAATCCCCTCAAAAATCCATCCAAAACAGTTCGTTCATCACATACAAATAGCCCAACGCGAATCCATCTCATAAAATTAACCCTCGGTTGACCAACCGGACGTGAGTCAATACATTTACACAGTCAGAAATAAAACTAAAATTAACTAATGTATTGTGTGCTAGAGTTAGGAAATAATTGTTGCATAGGTACAAACCAAAGAAAGGAAAAATTGTCTTCGCCTACGCCGAGGCAACAAATACATCATCAACAAAAGGGGAGAATGGGGGAATCCTATCTAGGACGTGTCGCCACTGCCACACTATTATCCGTCAGTCCGAGGCCTCTTCCCGCAAGAAGCTATCTCCGCTGTCTGCTGAGCCAACCGCCCAAGCAGCCCCGCTGTCTCTCTCTTCATCTTCTTGGCACAGGCCATGAACTGGGCGAGCCATCCCGCGACCTCTCTATACTCAGCAATGGGAAACTGTTGAGAAGAAACAAATGGAGATATCAAAATCTTCAGATAAATGATAAACAGAAAGATGAAATGGTAAAATGATGGAAATGATGGAAGAAGGGTCATAAATCATACCATGGTCGCGTCAGCTGGAGGTATGAGTTCCTCAGGCATGTCGTACTGTGTGGGGAGATCCTCGGTACTATCTATCCCCTCAGCCACGCTGTAGGTAAAGAAAGCTGGTCCAAGCTGTGGACGAAAAGGGACGTGGACAACTCCCTGGGCCTGAGCCTGATCACCCTCTATAGTCAATCAGGACATGAGACGAGCAAGGAAGTCCTGATAATCAGCCTCCAAGGACATATGGTCAAAGACATCCTGACCAATAATGAGTTCTCCTCTGTCCTCCTCTGCGATAGCATAAGAGTTAAGCATATGATCCGGCGGGTCTAAAGGGACGATGACGTCGAGTATACCACCACCCTGCTAGCGAAAGACTCTCTCTCCTAAGTAAAAGCATCCCCCGCCAAGGCCAATCACCAGTATCCTCATACCAGAAAACCTGTAGGTGTGATCAATACCCAAACCCCGCCAAGGAAAGAAGGCGACATCGGACTCAGGGACGGCCTCCCACCTGTCAAAATACAGCCTCATGCGCTCCACCGTCATATCAGCCCCCTCGGCCTGCTCATCACGTGTATCCCTGTTATCCCGGCGCCATCTCAGAGAATCTGGGAACATGACAGTATTGTCTTGAAGGTTGAAAGTGAAGAGACCAAACATGGCGTATCCCCAGGCCTACAAAATGAGAGAAACATAGAAAAATGTCAAAACTGAATGAGTTTCTAAGAAGTAAACTGGGGCTGAAATAAAGGAGGAATACAGAAGAAGATGAGTATTGTACCTCCCAGGCATGACTGTAGCCGCCTAAGCCAGTGTTCGTCCGATCACGCGAACTCTCATCCATGGCCACATAGCAGTAGGCCAAGCCAGCAGAACCCCAGCTACCATCAGTAACATGCTGCATATCTCTCAACACACTTAGAAGAGTAAAAAGGGCAGTCGACGCATGATTGGCAAATAGCGTCTCAGAAAAATCCCACCATAGAAAGCCACGGACAACTGCAATGTGAGTACCGGTGAGATGCATCTGACCAGCATTAAGGGTGACATAAGTATCCACCCTCTCCCTAAAGGCCTTCAGAGGGACACCCTTACCTAGGGTACGCAAAGAGAATCCCAGAAAATGCATCATATCATCCCTGCTAGGAGTAAAGTCCGCATCTACCTCAAGTGGCTCACCGACGATGGAGAGTCCGGTAATGGCATGAAAGTCAGTAGGGGTCATGGTAACCTCCCCCACCGCATATTCATGGTGTGAGTACTATACCACCAATGCTCCCAGATGGCCTGGAGTAAGTGCACATTCCTCCTCTCACCGACAAGGCCGTCAAAGAAGGGTTTCAATCTGAGATTCTCGATCTCTTCCTTCATCTCACCATTGAGAGTTTCCCACCTCTCAGTGATCGCCCATACGCTGCCTCTACAGTTATTGATCACCCTGAATGACTGCAAACAACAGAGACAAAAGAGACAAATGTCAGAAAATCGGTAAAATCCTCATTCAAGCATTTAACCCGAAAAGTTGCCGAATAGCCTAAAGCGACAGTCAAAATCATGTACTACCATAATACAATGATTTTTGGCATCAACAAGGGTGAAATACTATCGAAAGATCAGCCATGCATAATAAACCCTAAGCAGCGATAATTCTAGGCGAAAATTGGCGAAAGTCGAATTGCTAGAACACTAAATTGAGACATGCAACAACGAAATTGACATGGAAACTCAATCAAAGGAAGAGATCCTTACCCGCCCAGTCTGAACGGCGTGAGAAATGTGGTCCTCCGAGAACGGGCACAACTCATCCGTCGCCCACACTTTACCCTTCATATGTCTACCGAAGAGGTGTTCCTTATGCGAACGATTAGCGCCATCCATTGGAGAGGGTGTGGAATTGCTAAAACTTGGAAAAGGGGAGATTTTTAGGAGAAGAAATCACCTAGGGTTGAAAGCTCCCGAGAATAGAATGAGAAAGGTGATTCAAAATTCACTTTCAGCGCCTGATATTGCGAAAAAAAATAAATAGGAATAGCTCGTACGAGGTATCCCTACCTCCTACGAGGCATCCCCAGAAAATCTCCAGAAAACCTTGTTTTCTCAGGAAATCCCAGAAAGGCCCTGCTTTTAACAGAAAGGTCAGAAAAAGCCCTGCTTTAGACCAAGAGGTCGAATCTGAACCCGGTTCAAGCCCTCCCCCATAAGGCCCCACCGTCGGGGCGAACATTGAGTCGTCAACAAATGGATATTTTCAGAATTGGAACAAGCAAAGTTGTTTCTCAGTACGAATATATCCTCACCGCGCATCCAAGATCATGGGTGAGCAATGAAATCTGCATCAGCAAATTTTAAATCCCGCGACTGTCATCAAGACGTAAGTTAATGGCACAGGGTTTACAACTGGGTATCCCATGACCGTTATCAAGACGTAAGTTAATAACACATGATCCCACCATTAGGAGTCCCACAATTGTCATCAAGGTGTAAGCTAATGGCATAGGATCCACATTTTCAACGGAAAGGCTGTCTCGTTGAAAGGAGAAGCGAGGTCCGAGTAATTGGCATCTCCAAAACCGGGTATCCCACGACTATTGTCAAGTCGTACGTTAACAACACAGGATCCCACCAAATAAATAACCAATTATTTATTTGTTTTGTTTTTCTCTTTTGGTACATGAATGCATGATTTTAAAACGATGATGAGGATTTCTTAGCAAGACAATCCTAGATTGGGTGAATTGGGTGCTCCTTGACCTTCCCAATTCATAACTTAACCCCTGAATCCAGACATCTCGGTCCGTGTTCCGACAATAACATGGTGGCGACTCTCGAATCAACAAGAAGGTAAATCGAAGGACGAAAACGTGCCTCAAAGCAAAACCTCGCGCGCAAATAGTCCTATGTGATACATTATTTCACCAACATCTTTTCGTTGAATTTTTAGAATGTCTGCCATGCCTGCCAGTTTCTTAGATAGACTCAGAGTTTCTTTCTTTGAAATTGCATCATAATCATCCTTGCTCTTCTTAATTCCCACAACATGAGCTATATCACGTGCATCAAAGGCCATCTGGATGCCCATAACAAAGGCTGTGCTGAAGAATTCATCAATAAAAGTTGGCAAATGGAAGTCTTGTTGAAGGGTAAAGAATGGAAGAATTCCATATTTGTTCATCCTTAAAAGAATGTTGCGGCCGATAGCATCAAGCTTAATATCTTCAAGATCTAAGACTATGGTTGGTATAAAGTGATTTAGATCCTAAAATAAAACAAAGCGAAGTTTAGAATTGAGGTAGGTGGTGTGGTCACTTGACAAGAGAATGTGGCAAGGGATGCACGGTCAAGTGAGGCACGGTAAAGACGAGATGCGGCAGGGAGTAGACTAAGTTACCATAAACACAAAAGTGTTGCACTTTTTAA
The DNA here is from genome assembly GCA_026119855.1 of Campanula takesimana. Lineage (NCBI taxonomy): Eukaryota > Viridiplantae > Streptophyta > Magnoliopsida > Asterales > Campanulaceae > Campanula > Campanula takesimana. The sequence goes on from JAOWBW010001342.1 coordinate 173,901, forward strand.
GATTAAAGTGTGAACAGTGTATAAACATAAAATTTAAATACGGGTGAAGCATAATGGATCAAAAATGTGAATATGCGAAGAACACGAAGAACTCTATGATGAACACTATGAACACCATATGCACGATTACCCAGATTCCCAGAAAATGACTAAAAATGAACGAAAATTACATGAAGAGAATCGGAAAAGCAGATTAATCAATAAACTCACACCAATTTCATGAAACAAACAACAGATATCCAGAAATCGAAAGGGGAAAATAAGGAAGAACTCGAAAATTCATAAGACCCATTTGAGTGAAACGAAGTCAACAAAACTGGGATGAAATCATATGAAATCCAGAAATAGACAAACCAGAACCAAGAATGAACATTCAATACTAGATTTTTATATCAATAACTCAAGAAATCGAAGAAAGTTTCAAGGAAAATGAAGGGTTTTTGAAAACCCAAAAAAAATGGCGAGTATGAGAATCCATACCATAATAACAACTGGAGGAGTGGATTGAGATGGGATAGAGCTTGGATGTTCATCACCCGATGCAACAGATGTTGAGGATTTCTTGGAATGATGTTTGGAAGTCATTTATAGAGAGTTTTTGAGAGAGAGTAAGAAAGGCGGTTTGTTGAGAGAAGTTAGAGAGAGAAAGGTAGTTTTGATTTTCTAAAAAAAGTGAGAACAGAGAGAGTGGTGGAGAGGTAGAAGATGGAACGGTTTTGGTGGAGGGTGGTTTGCAGAGGTCAGAGTGATGGGAATATGGGAGGTTAACTCTGCAAAAGGGACTGACATGACCTAGGTTCAACTTTTCATTAAATGCAAGGTTGCAGAGAGTCAAATCAGTCTAGCCAATGACGGCTCAGATATTTTAAGGAATAAAAATTAAACACGAAAGTTTAATGCTCCATCATATTTGAATTAAATATAAAAGAGGGAAAAGTGGAAGTTACCTTAATGCCCTTGGGGTAGACAAAATATCCTAAATGTTTTTAAGTTAGAATGAAATACCTGGGTCCTTTGAATGCGGTAACTTGATAGGTCGACCGTGACGTGTGCGGTCGATAAGGTACTTACCTTGATTCATGTTTTAACTTCTATAAAGTAGTGAACACGTTTCATCGTTTTCCATTTTGATTGGTTTCTTCAAAACCTTGAAATAAATATACGATAATGTGTTATATACGGCAACATAGCTTTATACGGTAGCATTGATGCGGCAGATGGGGTTGCGGTCAAGAGAAGTTGGTAACATGTATGTCATTGGCTTGACCGTGAGTTGTCTGCCATGGACCTACTTATTGAACTTATAGAAAAACACAAATAGTAGTACACAAAACCATATGGACAACTTTGAGTTAGAGTTCTAGCATACCCATTTCTCCTCGTAGATACCTAAATCTCTTGGAATCAAGAGCCTTAGTGAGAATATCAGCAATTTGATCATCGGTACTCACATACTCTAAGTGGATAGTACCTTTTTCCACATGATCCTTAAGAAAGTGGTATTTGATATCAATGTGTTTGGTCTTTGAATGCATGACAGGGTTGTTGGAGACAGCAATGGTAGATGTGTTGTCACAATAGATTTGACAATTCTCTTCTTAGATTCCGTAATCAACTAATTGTTGCTTCATCCACAACACTTGGCAACAGCAGCTTGCAGCAGCTATATATTCAGCTTCTGTGGTAGATACAGAAACTGAGGCTTGTTTCTGTTGGGTTTCGGAGTAACATGCGCAGCGGAAAATAACATTTAAAATTTATGAAACCCAAAGCCCATAGATCCGTTCATATGATTTAATCAAATACTTGCAATATGAATACTAGAAAAGACTAACCCTTGATGACTTTGAATCTGGTCTTTGATCTTGGTGGAGAACTTGAAGCTTTGATCACAAAAGTAAGAACACGAACTTTTGAAGATGATAAGCTTCACCCTCTAGCAGTATCCACACCACGAACGAATATCAAGAACACTTGATCTTGGTTGCTAGACCAAAATTGTGAAACACGTTTTCATAATTGATATGAACTATATGGAATATTGGTTTGTGTATTATTTTGTTCTTCAATCTAAGATGTCTTAGAACAAAATAAACTCTCTCAAACTCTTTGGAGACTTTAACAAAAGCTATGATATGTTCTGGCCCGAATTTAGCTGTTTATATACAAGTTAGACCTATTCCAAATAGGAAACTTGTGTCTAAACCTGTCCAAAATTCCTTTCCAAATCAAATTAGGAAACTGCCCCCGACAGTAGTGTGCGGCCGCCCAGAATCCACTGTGCGGTCGCACAACTATCTGAAACAAACTGGTACAAAACTGAGCTACGTGTGCGGCCGCCCAGTCCATACTGTGCGGTCGCCCACTTCCCCAGATTTCCAGAATTTCCAAAATTTCAATATAGTCCTTTTAAAGATTCGTTCTCTTGTGTGTGACCCTCTTGGATTATACTAAGTTGGCAATAGGTTCAAACATGAAACCATAAGATATGATTAGGTTCTAGCAAACCGTCATACCTACCCAAATAGTATAACTAGATACAAGTTCGCATTCCTTTAGAATATGTCATAACCCCTTTGTCCACGATGTCATTGAACATAAGTCATGGTCAACAAGTCAACTTATTTTGTTCAATACTTTCTCGATTCCGAATATGTTGATAATCCAAATGACATTGATCTAATCAATTCATTTGAGTCCGACCGAACATTTCATCAACATCATTCCTACGAGAGGCCCAAGCTTGACATCTCTCCGAAGAGGGACAAATCCATTTAGCTTATTATTCTTCCCTACGTGAATCCGATTATGCCAATCATACCCTTTATAACTACCCGGTTAAAGGTAGCGTTTGAATATGTCAAACATAATGTTCATCAAGTGGAAGACTATAATAACTTCATGTCTAAGGATTCAAATGACATAACTAATATGAGATATATGTACGACATAGACCATGATATAAATCTCATACAGCGGGTCATGTCCAGTACCTTGTTCCAAACAAGTACCCATAAATCTAACATGATCATCCCATGATCATTTAGCCTTTATACTAGTGCTTAGCAAGTACTAGGGACAGAGATTATTATAAGTAAACATGAACAACAATAATAATCAAAACATCTCTTTATTGATATGAAATAAATGATAACAATTACATCGTTTATTAAACGTGCCTAGGGCACCACTACCAACAATCTCCCACTTGCCCTAGGCCCAATCTCCCATGTATCTAATACCCATGGACCTAACATGACCATCATGTTTAGCTTGTGGAAGTCCCTTTGTTAGCGGGTCCGCAACATTGTCATCAGTAGGTACTCTGCATATATTTACGTCTTCTCTATCAACGATTTCTCGAATGATATGAAAACGCCTAAGTATGTGTTTGGATTTCTGATGTGCTCTTGGTTCCTTTGCTTGAGCAATAGCACCATTATTATCGCAATAAAGGTCTATTGGATTAGCAATACTAGGAACCACTTCAAGTTCAGTGATGAACTTCTTAATCCAAACAGCTTCCTTTGCAGCATCTGATGCAGCAATATACTCAGCTTCCGTTGTAGAATCAGCGGTTGTACATTGCTTGGAACTCTTCTGTAGACACCTCGCCTTGGACCTCTCACCCCGATTTCATACAAAGTATTTTATTTAACTTATTTTTGTTGATTTCTGTTACTTCGGTTAAGTTCCTAACTGATTCCGTTAGTTTTGGACTAAACTGCATAACAGAGTTAACTTTTAGGGTCATTCTGTCCTTTTCTGCCGCGGGCGCTTCCGGAACTGTTAACGGGCTGCGCGCGCGTCTCGCCCCAAAAGCGGGACTCGCGCGCTTTCCACTTTGGCAGTAACGGATTGCACCTTATTTCCCTCCTTTTCCTAGTTTACAAAATAACCTCTTTTTACATCCAAGTTCATCCCCCCTTTGTTCCAAAAACTCCCAATCCTTTATTCTAGCCTTTCATTAAAAAACAAAATATTTATTTTATTTATTATTTGATTTTCTTTTATTTATTTCATTTATTATTTTTATTTATCTTATTTTCTATTGGTAAATTCCATCTCACATGGATTGACCAATTTCCCTCCAACCTTTCCCTCTCTTTTTTACCTATAAAAACCATCATCTTCTACCTTAGAAAATGACTCTTTTTAGACTCTTTCGATCAACTTCATCTTCCCTACAAGAACTATACACAAGTTCTCTCAACACATTTTCCCTACAAACAAACACTACACAAAGTGTTGCACAACCATTTCTCTACAAACAACACCATCTTCAAGTCAAAGTCTAAGGTCCTCTTTTCTAAAGGTACTTTTATTCTTCTTCTCTTTTATTCTAGTCTTACTAGTATGCAATCCCCATCAATTGGGACATGACCAAATGACCACTTTACTATATTAAAGTTGGTTAAGGTTATCTCCCTACATTTTAATCTCTACTTTAATTTCCTATACATTTCTTAATGTAATTGTTTAGCATAAATTTATAAATAAAACAATTCTCTTTTCTTCCCCTTTTTCTTTACATTATAATTGTTAGCACTGTTAATAAATTGAAGGACATTTAGCATTAGAACACCAATAGTAGCAAGACCAGCATAAGCGGGGCGGAGTGGGTGTTTAAGTACTTCCCACTCCGTCACCTAACCCACGAACCCTTCTCTCCCGAATCTCTGGTTTTGTACATAAATTATGCTATTTCTAGGTATTTTTTATGTTCCTTTAAAAACATAGGTGGTGACTCTAAACAATCTAAAACAAGTTAGACATCATAGGATAATTCACCGCTCTAGCCAAGCTGTGGTTTCCCGGGGTATCTACATCTTCCAGCTTATAGCTCCACCATTTAACATAAACACAAAACCCGATTGCGATCGGCTATCATCTTTGTCAGTTTGGAAGCTTGCATCCGTGTAAGCATTTACAACGAGATCATCTTCCATTCCTCCATAGACTAAAAACGAGTCTTTAGTTCTTCTCAAGTCCTTAATAATCGCTTTTACAGCTACCCAGTGATTTTCGCCAGGGTCGGATTGGTATCTACTTGTCATGCTCAAAGCATAAGATACATCCGGCCTAGTACAAATCATGGCATACATGATGGACCCAATTGCCGAAGCATATGGAACATCATTCATTTTCTCACGCTCATCGTTTGTCTTAGGACATTGAGTCTTGCTAAGAGAAACTCCATGTAACACCGGCAAGGTGCCTCTCTTGGAATTTTCCAAACGGAATCTTCTAATGACCTTGTCAATGTATGTACTTTGGCTTAAACCAAGTAGCCTCCTTGATCTATCTCTATAGATCTTAATGCAAAGTATATATGCGGCTTCACCCATATTTTTCATTGCAAAACACTTTCCTAACCAAGTCTTCACAGACTGAAGTGTAGGAATGTCATTTCCAATGAGTAATATGTCATCCACGTATAAAACAAGGAATAGCACTATGCTCCCACTAATCTTCTTGTATACACAAGGCTCATCTTCGTTCTTGATGAAACCAAACTCTTTGACCGATTCATCAAAACGGAGATTCCAACTCCTAGAAGCTTGCTTCAATCCATAGATGGATCTCTGCAATTTTCATACTTTAGAATCTTGTTCAAAACCTTATGGTTGTGTCATATACACATCCTCTTGGAGTTTTCCATTTAGGAAAGCGGTTTTGACGTCCATTTGCCATATTTCATAGTCATGATATGCGGCAATGGCAAGCAAAATTCTTATAGACTTGATCATTGCTACGGGTGAAAAGGTTTCATCATAGTCAATACCATGAACTTGCCTATAACCCTTCGCTACAAGTCTAGCTTTGTAAGTATGCACCTTCCCATCCATGTCAGTCTTCTTCTTGAAGACCCATTTGCATCCTATGGTTTTTACACCTTCGGGTGCATCAATCAAATTCCAAACTTGATTGTCTTGCATGGATTGCAATTCAGATTCCATGGATCCAAGCCACTTGTCCGAATCAGGAGAAGACATCGCCTCTTGGTAGGTTGTCGGTTCATCATTCTCAATGATTTCCACCTCATTACTATCCGTTACGAGAAATCCATATCTCTCGGGCTCGGATCGTAACCTACTAGATCTGCAAGTTACTTGTGTATTTTGAACAGGTTCCACAACTCCTTGTGATTCTTGTTCTTGTTCCACTATTGGTTCAATGTTATTTTCTGGGTCTCGAATTTCTTCAAGATTTATTTTACTCCCACTGATTTCTTTGGAGAGAAACTCTTTCTCTAGAAAGACACCAGTTCGGGCAACAAACACTTTGTTGTTCGTTTGGTTGTAAAAGTAATATCATTTAGTTTCCTTAGGATATCCCACGAAAATACATTTATCAGATTTGTGTGCAAGTTTGTCTGAGACAAGTCTTTTGACAAAAGCTTCACAACCCCAAATCTTCATGAAAGACAGACAAGGCTTCTTTCCGTTCCACATCTCATATGGAGTCTTTTGAACCGATTTAGTTGGAACACGATTTAGTGTGAAAGCAGCGGTTTCTAGAGCGTAACCCCAAAAGGATATTGGAAGATCAACTTGGCTCATCATTGATCGAACCATGTCTAACAAAGTCCGATTTCTCTTCTCGGACACACCATTCCATTGTGGTGTTCCGGGTGGAGTCAATTATGAAACAATTCCACAATTCTTTAGATGATCATCAAATTCTTGACTCAAGTATTCTCCACCTCGATCTGATCGAAGTGCTTTAATACTTTTGCCAAGTTGTTTTTCTACTTCATTTTGAAATATTCTAAATATCTCAAATGCTTCACTTTTATGTTTCATTAGGTAAACATACCCAAATCTACTATAATCATCAGTGAAGGTTATGAAGTATTGAAATCCTCCCCTAGCATTGCTACGTAATGGTCCGCATACATCAAAATGTATCAACCCCAATAAGTCGCTTGCCCTTTCACTTAACTTGGTAAAAGGTGTCTTAATCATTTTTCCAAGAAGACACGACTCACAAGTATCATATGACTCAAGGTCACATGAACCCAAGAGACCGTCCCCATGGAGTTTTGAGATACGCTTCTTATTAATATGACCAAGACGGCAATGCCATAAATAAGAATGATTTACATCATTAGGTTTATATTTCTTATTTATATGATAGACATTTTCATTATTTTCATTCTTGACATCCAAGACATAAAGTCCATTAAATGAATTAGCAATACCATAAAGCACTTCATTTAAATAAATAGAAAATTTCTTATTCTCAATAAGAAACTTAAAACCTTCATTATCCAAACAAGAAATTGAAATAATATTTCTACTTAAATCCGGAACATAATAACAATTGTTCAAAAGAAGAATTAATCCGGAAGGTAAAGTGACTTCATAAGTACCTACGACTAATGCAGCAACTCTTGCTCCATTCCCCACGCGTAGGTCTACTTCACCCTCTTTAAGTAGTCTCCTATTCTTTAGACCCTGCACATTTAAACAAATGTGAGAACCACATCCGGTATCCAATACCCAGGAATCAGTGGTAGAAAGGAGAATATCTATCATATAGATACCTGCAGCCTTGCTGCTCTTCTTCTTCTTTTGCTCTTCCAAGAAACCCTTGCAATTACGTTTCCAATGACCAATTTCTTGACAATGGAAACAGATTGCATCCTTTGTGAATCGGGTTTTGCCTCAGAAGCCTTGGCAACCTTTGCCTTGCTTATCTTGGGTTTGACAACTTTCTTACCCTTTCCTTTGGCACTAGCCTTCTTCCCATCATGAACTAAGAGCACGGGAGAACCTTTCTCCGCAATCTTCATCTCCGCAGTTTTAAGCATCCCATGCAACTCGGAGAGATTCTTATCCATTCCATGCATGTTATAATTCATCACAAACTGATTATAACTTTTAGGCAATGAATTAAGAATAAGATCCGTGGCTAGCTCCAATGGGATTGGATAGCCAAGTTTCTCAAGGTTCTCTACATAACCTTTCATTTTCAGCATGTGAGGACTCAATTGTTGCCCTTCATTCATTTTGCAAGTAGTGAATGCAACAATGGTCTTGTACCTCTCTTGCCTAGCTTGCTCTTGAAACATGGCTCTTAACTCCACGCCTATCTCATAGACTTCCAAAATGTTCCAAACTTTGTTGGAGTTTTGAGCACATAGTAGCAAGTATGAGACAGCTTACATCTCTAGAATCATTACGATGTTTCTTGTAACTGTCTCTTTCTGCCCTAGGGGCAGCAGGTTCTGGTTCAGCAGGAAGAGGCCCATCGAGAATGTACAACTTATCTTCTTGCCTAAGAACAATTCTTAGGCTACGGATCCAATCCATAAAGTTCGTACCATTCTCTTGGAGCTTATCCTTCTCAAGGATCGATCGCAATGAAATTGATTGAGTGTTAGTAGTCATTGTTTACAAATATGCAAAATTTCCAAAATTTAATAAGTACCGGTTTTTCATTAAAGAAATTAACAATGTATTTTTCAAACAAAATACTCCCACTAAATTATACAACCTTCTTTATACATCTAATGTATAGTATAATTTAAATCGGTTGAGATCCCGCTTTAATCTAATTTTGAGTACCTCTTTGGCGCACCGCTCAAAATCACATTAATTAGGTAGACAACTCTTGTCAATCATATCACATATGACTCTCAGTTCTTTTCATGAGATTCTTTAAGAAATCTAATTTCAAAAAGCATGTTAAATCTCATCTTTGCCTTAAGCCCAAAACTGTTTTGACGCTTAATTAAGTCCAACCATTTTAAACGTATAGGAAACTCTTATTCACTCATCTTGCTCATACATGAACAAAATCAATGCACCTCGCTTTGGCGAGCCCACATAAAATTACTCATGTATAAACAAGTGTTTTAATCATGGCATGGCAAAAAGGACTTAAAACTTTCTTTGAAGGTTCATCACATATAGCATACAACACATTTATAAGCACATAATATAAACATGTTACGCATCAAGTTTAGCCATTAAATTAATCTCCATTAATTTAAGCATGATATTTATGTGTCATTAGTTTCTCTATAATTATGAGGATGAGACTATTTCAACTTTGGTTATTATCTCCAAATCAAGACAACAAGAAGTGCGGCCGAAACTAAGCCATGAGGCATCCACAATTCCGCACTAATTCAAGATACTAAGAAAGTAGTTCATGTGGTCGAAACTAAGCAATAGATGGTCTCGATGAACGTAGGCCAATTGCATCCACAATTCCACATGGATCTCCAATCTTTGAATCAAGAACTTTGTTTCTCAATTTTAGCAATTATGAACTCTTCATAATTCTAACTTCGTTTTATCTTTGAAACTTTGATTGCGATCAAGTTTGGGAAACACAATCTCGATGAACGCAGATTAGCCATCCAAACCTTGAACCAATCTAAGATTCACAAGACTAAAACAAATAGGAAAATCAAACCCCAAGATCCACACACAAACCAACTACCCAAAACCCATTCCAGATCAGCAGGTCTGGTCTGGTTCTGTCACTGGTTCGGTTGGACCTCTCGAAAATTCCCAGTATGTGCGCTCGCCCAAAAATCACTGTGCGGTCGCCCAAACATGTGCGGCCGTCCACGTGATTCTGTGCGGTCGCACAGTAGGATCAGAAGGCAATTTTAAAGTTCGAAAATTTGTCTCAAAATTGTTTTTCCCCGATTATTAAAACCATGATCCAATCAGAATTAATAATCAAACAATTCAGAATCTATCATAATATTTATTGCGATTGAATTGTGCGATTAAAGTTGCAAAACAATAAACCACATAAAATCACATAACACATAAACATCATATAATCCAATATTCATATCATGCTAGGCACATAAACAATTTATATACACACAACATGATCTAGGTATTGAATTAATAAACATGAACGGGGCTCTGATACCACTGTTGGGTTTCGGAGTAACATGCGCAGCGGAAAATAGCATTTAAAATTTATGAAACCCAAAGCCCATAGATCCGTTCATATAATTTAATCAAATACTTGCAATATGAATACTAGAAAAGACTAACCCTTGATGACTTTGAATCTGGTCTTTGATCTTGGTGGAGAACTTTAAGATTTGATCACAAAAGTAAGAACACGAACTTTTGAAGATGATAAGCTTCACCCTCTAGCGGTATCCACACCACGAACGAATATCAAGAACACTTGATCTTGGTTGCTAGACCAAAATTGTGAAACACGTTTTCATAATTGATATGAACTATATGGAATATTGGTTTGTGTATTATTTTTTTCTTCAATCTAAGATGTCTTAGAACAAAATAAACTCTCTCAAACTCTTTGGAGACTTCGCAAAAAAGCTATGATATGTTCTGGCCCGAATTTGGCTGTTTATATACAAGTTAGACCTATTCCAAATAGGAAACTTGTGTCTAAACCCGTCCAAAATTCCTTTCAAAATCAAATTAGGAAACTGCCCCCGACAGAGAATCCACTGTGAGGTCGCACAACTATCTGAAGCAAACTGGTACAAAACTGAGCTAAGTGTGCGGCCGCCCAGTCCATACTGTGCGGTCGCCCACTTCCCCAGATTTCCAGAATTTCCAAAATTCCAATATAGTCCTTTTAAAGATTCGTTCTCTTGTGTGTGACCCTCTAGGATTATACTAAGTTGGCAATGGGTTCAAACATGAAACCATAAGATATGATTAGGTTCTAGCAAACCATCATACCTACCCAAATAGTATAACTAGATACAAGTTCGCATTCCTTTAGAATATGTCATAACCCATTTGTACACGATGTCATTGAACATAAGTCATGGTCAACAAGTCAACTTATTTTGTTCAATACTTTCTCGATTCCGAATATGTTGATAATCCAAATGACATTGATCTAATCAATTCATTTGAGTCCGGCCGAACATTTCATCAACATCATTCCTACGAGAGGCCCAAGCTTGACATCTCTCCGGAGAGGGACAAATCCATTTAACTTATTATTCTTCCCTACGTGAATCCGATTATGCCAATCATACCCTTTATAACTACCCGGTTAAAGGTAGCATTTGAATATGTCAAACATAATGTTCATCAAGTGGAAGACTATAATAACTTCATGTCTAAGGATTCAAATGACATAACTAATATGAGATATATGTACGACATAGACCATGACATAAATCTCATACAGCGGGTCATGTCCAGTACCGTGTTCCAAACAAGTACCCATAAATCTAACATGATCATCCCATGATCATTTAGCCTTTATACTAGTACTTAGCAAGTACTAGGGACATAGATTATTATAAGTAAACATGAACAACAATAATAATCAAAACATCTCTTTATTGATATGAAATAAATGATAACAATTACATCGTTTATTAAACGTGACCACTACCAACAATTTCTTGCTTGCCCATGTGTAGATACCCCGGGGGAACCACGGCCTTAGGCTCGAGCGCGCGTGATCGTTATCCTAGGATGTCTAACTTGTTTTTAGAGTCGCCACCTATGTTTTGAGGAACATAAGAAAAACCTATTGATTGTAGCCTAAGTTTGATTACGAAAACAGAGATTCTTTGTTTTGAGGTTCGGGGGTTAGATTACGAGATGGGAAGTACCGAAACACCCATCTCGCCCAACTAAAGTTGGTCTTGCTTGATCAAAATCTACATGAATGAAAATGTTCTTCTTCTTCTTCTTTAAGTCATGAAAAGGGGGTTTAAAATAGAGTTTGGAATGTAGGAGATAACTCCTTAACCAACCTCAATGAGATGAGGTGATCATTAGAGTCATGTCCCAAAATGATTTGGGTGATTGCACATTTGATTAAAGTAAAAAGAGAGAGGAGATGAGGTAGAAAAGGAAGGAAAAGATGGACTTTTACCTACAATTTGAAGACCTTCAAATATTTCTTGATGAAATCCTTGGAGAACCTTTAGAAAGTGATTTTGGTATAGTTTTTTGTAAGTTCAATTTTCGGGTCCCTGAAAATGGAGGTAAAGAGAGGTTTTTATAGGTGAAAGAGGGGTGTTTTTGGTGCCAAAACTCAGTCACCAAGAAATCCTTCCCGGGCAAAATCCTGTAAATTGAGCAAGGGAGGGAATCCTGGCCAGAAATCTGTAACTGACGCCCAGAGGCGCGCGCTTCCTGCTTTGGGGGCGGGAGGCGCGCGCGCCTGGCTCCTAGTGTCGGAGGCGCGCGACTCAGAGAAGGCAATTTTGACAGAATGGACTAGAAAGTCAGCCCTGTCATTCAGTTTAGTCCCTGGACTTAACGAAGTCAGTCAGGAACTTAACGAAAGTGACAGAAACTAACGAGAAACACTTAGAATGGGGAGAAACACAAAATCAAATGTGCAATCGGGGTGAGCGGTCCAAGGCGGGGTGTCTACAGAGCCCCTCGGCGACGTGGACTGCAAAGCAGAATGCGTTGACGAAAGTTAAAAACACCCGCCGAGGATATCACCAAGAAAAGGCAAAGACTCGATGAAAGCAGGAATTTGAAATTGCGAGAGATAGTGGTGCGCTCCCTGTGTGAGCGGCTTTTGCTGGAGTGTTGTATTGGAGCTCATGGGAGCTTGTCTTGATATGGACCGAGTTTGTTGAGTTGGAGCTCATGGGAGCTTGTCTCGATATGGACCGAGTTGTCGACTTGGAGCTCATGGGAGCTTGTTTCGATATGGACCGAGTTGCCGACTTGGAGCTCATGGGAGCTTGTCTCGATATGGAGCGAGTTGCCGACCTGGAGCTCATGGGAGCTTGTCTCGATATGGACCGAGTTGTCGACTTGGGGCTCATGGGAGCTTGTCTTGATATGGACCGAGTTGCCGACTTGGAGCTCATGGGATCTTGTCTCGATATGGACCGAGTTGGTTGACTTGGAGCTTATGGGAGCTTGTCTCGATATGGACCGAGTTGCCGACTTGGAGCTCATGGGAGCTTGTCTCGATATGGACCGAGTTGTCGACTTGGGGCTCATGGGAGCTTGTCTCGATGTAGACCGAGTTGTCGACTTGGGGCTCATGGGAGCTTGTCTTGATATGGACCGAGTTGCCGACTTGGAGCTCATGGGAGCTTGTCTCGATATGGACCGAGTTGTCGACTTGGGGCTCATGGGAGCTTGTCTCGATATGGACCGAGTTGTTGACTTTGTGGGGTGCGGGCACGGTTGAATGTTTTGAATGAGGTCGTTAGCGAACCCTTGTTGACGAATCCGTTAGTGAATCCGTTCGATGAAATATTGCTTTGAAGCCTCGTGCCATTTGGAGTCACACTTGACTTTTTTTTGAATTGTGGGGTACGGGCACAGTTGACCGCGACCAGAAAAATGTTCCTGCTGGGGATGAAATGTTGAGATTGACTCTTGAGGGGGGTGTGGCACCCGTGACAGAACTTAGGGAGTTCGGAATTTTGAAGAGGACAGCCTACTTTTGAGTGGGAGTTTCTATCCTACTTTCGATTTTTGACATGCCTTAAGGGCGGACCAGAAAAAGGTGTGCCCAAATGGGTGTCTGAGGATCGGGACAGTGTCTTGATATAGGCTGGAGATCTCTGACAAGGCCCTTTTCTTGAAGCGATTTAGACCTGGGAGGCGCGCGCCTTTATATGTAGGCTTGGGACGCGCGCGCACTTCAGACCGCTGGCGTGTGGCGCGCGCGTCTGGGAGGCGGAATTCCGGGCTTGACATTTGCTGACCAAAAGAGCCCCCAACAGCTATAATATCATCTTCTGTTCGACCACTTGATCCTCACAGCTCCTTTCTGCCATTTTTGAACATCATATTATTGCTTAACTTTGCTTGTGATCAACATTTTCCATGGCTTCCAATTCTTTTGCCCTTGATGCCAAGGTTGTTAGTGAGTATGAAAAGGACTTGGGTACTTTTGTGTATTCTTTTAAGACCCATCCCAAGAAGGCCTTCATTAAAGACTTCGGGTTCCGAATTCTTTTCACTTTGCGGACGTTGAAGCCGGATTGGGATTTGTTGAGAGCTGCCGCGGCTTTCTGGGATTGCGACAGCCATACCTTCAACCTTTCAGCTAATGAAATGGTGCCGACTGTTGACGATTTCGGGGCCATCCTTGGCATGCCTTTGGCCGGTCGGATTGCCGTCCCTAAATATCACCGTGGTGCCGTCGACTCTTGGGGTTGAGTTACTGAATCTCCCTGTTGAGGACGTGAGGAAGATGTTGCACGGTACCGTGATTGACATAACTGAGTTGCCGATGTTCTTCATTTTACACTCGGAGGACCCGGTGGTTCAATCTTTCAAAAGGAATGCCATGGCCGTTTGTCTCTTCAGTGAAGTACTGTTTGTTACACCCTTCGGGACTGCGGACGCGCAGTTGGCTGAGATTATTTTGCAAGCTAAGGAGCAGCGATTTAGTGTGATCCCTCTTATTGTAGGGGAGACGTTGCACGACCTTGATGAGTTACATGGGACGGGCAAGATGTGTCGAGGAAGCCCTTTGCTCTTGACCATATGGCTCCGAGAACACTTCAGAATTTATTCTCCGGATGGTGATTTGTCTCCTTTTGCTGTTCATAGGAGGAAGTTGTTGATCCGGGATTTATCTGAAGATGATTGGAAGAAATTCTTTGCCTCTCGGGTGACCGCCGATATTGAGTGGTGTCCTCCTTCTTGGGGTCTTCGTCCTTTTGTGGAATGGACTCTTGGTTTTCAGCACGTGGTTGTACCCGGTTTGAGAGATTCTTCATTTTACCAGCCAGAGCGGGTTCTGCGGCAGTTCGGTCGCCAACAGACAATTCCTTTTCCGAGGGATGGAATGCTTCGTCCAGTTGCTTACATGGGTCCTGACTTCTCGAGTGAGCTTCAGTCGGCTTGGGGAGATGACCGCAATCGTTGGGCTTTCGCTCCTCTGCATCGGGGGAGTGTCTTCCTTCCCGAGAGCTACTTGGACTATTTATTTGGCACCCTTTACCATGGCATCACTTGGGTTGATGTGCTTCGTGCCGAGTTGTTGGGACAGGGTTTTGAGCCTAGCAGCACTTTGAGATATAGGGAGGCTGCTGCTGATTCGAGTAACATTCTCGCTGACCCTTTCGGTACTCCTTTGGATGACTTTTATTCTAGGAGACGTGTCGCATCACAGAAGGTTTCGGTGAGTATTAGTGCTCCTTTGTTACCCAAGAAGAAAAGGATTGAGAGACGATCGGGTGGTCCTTCGAAAGCTAAGAGAAAATTGGATTTTTCTTAGTACCCTAAGAGATTGCAATTAGACCACTTTGTTTTAGGATTTAATATTTTGATGTCTTTTGTTGCTCAATAAATCCGTTGTAATGGTTTGAATAATTCACTGAATGAATAAAAATTGCATTTTGTTATTTGAAGTGAATTGGGTATTTTTGATATGTTTTAGACCGCACCCGAAGGTTGCCTACGTTCCTCCAGTTGGGAGGCTCAGGTCTTCGTAGTTCAAACAAACAAAGACCAATTTTATTTTTTTTTTTTTTTTTTTTTTTTTTGTTGTGTACCCTGTTTTTTGCCTAGACCGCCCTTGCGGGTTTTCAATCTAGCGGGCTTCTTTTTTGCACGTGCTCTAATTTTTGCCTAGGCCGCCCTTGCGGGTTTTCAACCTAGCGAGCGATTTTTTTTTTTTTTTTTTTTAATGGTCTTTGTTTATTATGCGTAGAACCTCTTGAGCTTGTCGAGGTTGACCTCCTTTGGCAGCTGGTCACCATCTAAATCCACGAGCCGGACTGCACCACCGCTTAGTATCTTTTTGACCACGTACGGACCGATCCATTGGGGTCCCCATTTCCCCAGGGGATTCATGGCATTAGGAGGATGTTGTCTTAAGACCAAATCTCCCACATTGATGTTTCGAGGCCTCACTTTTTTGTTGAAAGCTCTTGCCATCCTTTGCTGATATGCCCTCGTGCGTTCGAGTGCTCTTAACCTTTTCTCGTCGAGCAAGGCTAGTTGTTCATATCGACTTTGCATCCAGTCGACCTCGTTGACTTGATTCTCGAGGAGGACTCGTAGAGATGGGACTTCAAGTTCGATAGGGAGTACGGCTTCAGAACCATAGACCAATGCATAAGGAGTTTCTCCTGTTGCGGATCGTATTGATGTGCGGTAGCCCCACAATGCTAATGGTAGCTTCTCGGGCCAATCCCTTCCCGTTGAGGCCATTTTCTTGACTTGTGCTTGGGGCCGGTAAAGAGATGACTTGTGCTTGGTGATCTTGTATTCTACCAAAAGTGCATCCATCTCCTTCGTGCACTTCACACATTATCTCTTGAGCTTCGGTCTCATTGGCGCATAGGAGATTGATCCCGTCGTGGTGCCTTTTATAGACTCGGTCCCCAATCAGTACGTACCGAGAGGCTAACCTTCACAGAGCTGCTTGAGACTTCTTATTGATGTTCTCGGGATAGGTGCCGTCCTTGAGGAAGTTCATGATGTCCGAATACCACGGAGAGTTTGTTTGAACCTCGTTGATCTCGATACTCATGCAATATGCCGGACTGTTCCTTCGAGCAATTTTGAAAGGCTTCACCATTTTCCCTTTGGGCATTTCAACTAATGAAGCTATAGTGGCCAGTGCATCGGCGAAGCGATTCTTATCCCTTGGCAGGTAGTTGAAAGTGATCTCTTGGAATTGTTCAACCAGTTCTTCAAGGTGCTGACCATACTGTTGGAGAGTCGAGTCTTGGGTTCGCCATTTACCCGATTGCTGATTGATAAGGAGCAAAGAGTCGCCGAACACTTCTAGTTCCGTGACGTTTCTTTCGAGAGCTGCTTCAAGCCCTGCTATGCATGCTTCGTACTCGGCAATGTTGTTGGTAGCTTCGAATTCCAGGCGTATGGCAATGGGAGTGTAGATGTCTTTTGGATCGATAAGCAATACCCCTATACCAAAACCGTGTTTATTGGCGGCGCCATCGAAAAAAGTTGCCACTTGTCTTCCTCGGTTGCAGTACAAATTAAATGCTCGTCGGGGAACTGTACATCTTCCCCCTTCATTTCGTCACACGGGAATTCGGCAAGCTGGTCACTGAACACTTTCCCCCTGACGGATTTTAGTGTGACGTAAGTGATATCATAGCCGGCGAGCATGAAGTACCATTTGGCTATTCTTGTTGACATGAAAGGCTTCTCGAAGATGTAGCGGAGCGGGTCCACCTTTGCTACTAGCTTGATCGGAAAAGCTTCCATATAGTGTTTGAGCTTTTGAGTGACCCAAACCAATGCTGCACATGACTTCTCTAAGACAGAGTAGTTCTTTTCGCCTCTTTGGAACCGGCGACTGACAAAATAAATGGCGTTCTCCTTTGTGGACTCTCGTTGCTCTTGTGCTAACATAGCCCCTAGGGCTTCATCATTGACAGTGAGATAAAGCAACAGAGGTTTCTCCTTGTGTGGCGGAACTAGAACAGGAGGGCACGTCAAGTAATGCTTCACTTGATCGAAGGCTTCTTGGCACGCGTCGGTCCATTCTAGAGCCACATTCTTCTTGAGTAACTTGAAGATTGGCTCGCACATGGAAGTGAGTTGGTGCACAAACCGACTGATGTATTGTAGTCTGCCCATGAAACCTTTAATCTCTTTCTGCGTCTTTGGAGGAGGCATGTCAATGATTGCCTTGATTTTGGAGGGGTCTACTTCGATTCCCCTTTCAGTGACCATATAACCAAGAACTTTGCCTCGGATAACCCCGAATGTGCACTTTGCAGGGTTGAGCCTCATCTTGTGTTGACGAAGCCTTTCGAAGAACTTGCGGAGATCGATCAGGTGTTGACCATCGGTTCCTTTGGAGTGAATGATCATGTCGTCCACATAGACCTCGATTTCTTTGTGAATCATATCGTGGAACAAATCTGTCACGGCTCTTTGGTAGGAAGCCCCAGCATTTCTTAACCCAAATGGCATGACTGTATAGCAAAAGGTACCTCACGGTGTTGTAAAGGCTGTCTTATGCTGATCCTCCTCGGCCATGAGAATCTGATTGTACCCAGCGAACCCATCCACGAATGAGCGAACCTCGTAGGCAGCAGTGGAGTCGACTAGCATGTCGATATTAGGGAGTGGAAAATCATCCTTTGGGGAAGCTTTGTTTAAATCCCGGAAGTCTACACAAACTCGAACCTTGCCGTTCGCCTTCCTGACTGTCACAATGTTGGCTAACCATGTCAGATACTCGATAACCTTGATGAAACCCACACCGAGGAGCTTCTCAATCTCTTCTTTGACCTGTAGAGACCATTCTGGCTTGATCTTTCTGAGCTTCTGCTTTACTGGCCTGGTACCTTCTCTGATCGGAATCCTGTGCTCCGCTACCTTTCTGTCTAAACCCGGCATGTCTTTGTATGACCATGCGAACACATCCACGAACTCCCATAGTAGTGCAGTCAATATGTCTTTGTCGTCCCCCTTGAAGAAGCTTCCAATCTTGGTTTCTTTTGGCTCTTCTTCGGTACCCAGATTAACAACGTGCAATTCTTCGTCAGCCTTTGGACCATTCTCGCCACGACTACGGACTTGTTGAGCAAGTTCATTTAAGTATGTTGTGTTTTCGTGGTCTATTTCATCATAATTTGAATCGTTATTAACTTGTTCGTTAAGTTCATTATTAGTTAATTCATCATTTATGATGTTTGCAATCTCAGGGTACTCAGAAATATCAAATTTTTCATTAGCAAAGAAAGGAAACACACGCTCGGCTATGGCCTCCAAATCCTCTTGGGTGAGGGTATTAGAGACACTCTCGGACTCGAAAGTAAGTGTGAGCTGCTCTTCCTTTGTTGGTGTGCGGGGTATGCAACCCATTTCTTGGACTAAGAATTCCTCGAAAGTAAGTGGTCTAATTGCAATCTCTTAGGGTACTAAGAAAAATCAAATTTTTCATTAGCAAAGAAAGGAAACACACGCTCGGCTATGGCCTCCAAATCCTCTTGGGTGAGGGTATTAGAGACACTCTCGGACTCGAAAGTAAGTGTGAGCTGCTCTTCGTTTGTTGGTGTGCGGGGTATGCAACCCATCTTGGACTAAGAATTCCTCGGATACCACGGGCCCTTTTATTGAATACCAATTGTTGATCGGCTCGGAGCTTGGCGGGATCTCACTGATAGTCTCGTTCATGATGACGGTGTCATGGATGGCGTTGACTTGGCATTCATTCATTACGGCAAGCTCTTCGAACATGGAGGCTAAATCTATCAGTTCTTCCCCCACGGTGATTTCTGTCTCGGACTCTATAGTCACCTTCCTTCCCCACCATTCACGGGGCGACATGGGAGTTGGTTCCCTTTCGGATTTTTGGATCTCACAATCGGAGAAGATTTCAAGGCCGGGCTTTTTGACACCCTTATTGTTAACCCATGGCTCAGGAAAGATCATGTATGGAACGTCTTCCCCTTGGCGGACAAAATAACCATTCAACGTCTTGCGGTAAGGCCTTAGGTTAGGGACTTCATACCGACGGCCTTCTTTACGAGCTCGGGCCTTTTCGTTCTTGATCACTTGTTCTTGCTTCAAGTCTTCTTCGGAAGGCTCGTACCCCAAACCGAATGTGTTTTTGACAAATGGGTCTTGCACGGGATGTAGGATTCCTTGCTGATATTTCCCTAAGCCTAAACCAGGGAAGTAGTCCATATTCCTCATCATGCGGAGTACTTTGTGATTGCTGGGGGTCCATGATCCGTTTCCCCCTTCTTTATCAATGGCGTTGATCGAGACGCCGGAGAGAGTGGAGTCTGGTAGACCATGCTGAACTTGGTGGACGGGCTCACCTTTTCTGTGGATAGTGATGTTTTCAGCCATTACGGTCACTATTTCATCACCATTTCGGATCTTGACACATTGGTGGAGAGTTGACGGTACGGCATTAGCACTGTGAATCCATGGTCGACCCAACAGTAAGTTGAACGAGGCCGGGATATCAAGCACTTGGAATGGAACGGACATGACCATGCTTCCAAACTCAATGTCTATCTCGATCATACCCATGACTGTACGGGCGGTGCTGTCATAACCTCGGATTACTTGAGTAGAAGGCTTCAAATCAGAATCCTTAAGCCCCAGTATGCCCATGATTCTACCAGGCATGAGATTGAGTGCGGAACCACCGTCCACTAAAACTCTTGAGACGGGCCTCCCCCTTGCTCGTACCTTGAGGTAAATAGCTTCGTTGTGGTCGGAACCAAACGGTGGAAGGTCCATATCGGCAAAGGTGATTACGTTGCCAAAATGAATGTGACCAATCATTGTTGTGAGGTCCTCGGGAGTAGTATCAGGAGAAACTGATGTATCATCGAGATTGCGGATGACAAGATCTCGGTGTTTCTTTGAGGATGCAATGAGGTCCCAAATAGAGATGTTGGCTTGAGTTTTCTTGAGTTGGACAAGTAGAGGGTCTTCGGGAGTGTTGTGAGCTTGCGGCCTTTGAGAAGAGGAGCTCGGTGCGGAAGTGGAAGGGTTTCTTGCTATGACTCGACCGGATCGAGTTAGCATGTTGACGTTCCCATCTTGCTTCTTTTTCCTATTCTCTAGTACTTCCCTCATTACCTCATCGTAAGTCACTACATAACAAGAATTGTCAAGTTTATTCATAACATTGGGGCCCCCATTCACAATTGGGATTGAATGGGTGGTCCCCTCAAATTCTCCTATCTCTATTACATTGACATGCTCGTCATTAGTCACTACAAATTCTTTCTTATCTATGAGATCTTGGATGACATTGCGGAGAATGAAGCAATCCTCGGTGGTGTGGCCACTATATTGGTGGTAGCCACAATATTTGTGGTGAGCATGATTGGAGTTGATCGTCTTGGGTTGGTACCCTTGCACAGGTGTGATTTGACCCTTTGCCTTGAGGACCTCGAACACTTCGGTTTGAGTCATGCCTTGGAGAGGCGTGTAGACACGGTCAGTTCGGGACCTTTTCCCTTGAGGTGGAGGAACCTTTTTGTAATTCCCCTTGTCAATAGTGACCGCGTTGACCGAGGCCTCCTTTGTGGAGTTGGAAGCGGCCTTGTAGCGGTAAGAAGGAGTGGTCTTCTTAATCTCCTTGAGCAAGTCATCCATGCGTACCCCCGCCTCATACATTTGGGAGAAGTCGGAGTAGCAAGCCCCACTTAGGTGAGTGCGGAGATCGATCTTGAGACACTTGAGAAATATGTCCATTTGCTCTTTTGTGTTCGGCCTCTCAACAATTTCAGAGAGTTTGTCATTCCATCTCCTTGTGAAGTCGATGAAGGACTCATTGTCTCGTTGAGTAGTGTTCTCTAGCTCTTTCCTTGTGGGCCGGTGAGTGGTGTTGCCTTGGTATTGGTTCTTGAAGGCAAGCATGGCGGAGTCCCAATCAAGACGGACAGTGAGCGGGAGAGTAGCATACCAATCTTTTGCCGCCCCCTCGAGAGTGAGAGGAAAGCATTGAGCCATCACCTTGGTGGAGACCTTCTTTGGAACCATTGCCCAAATATAAGTCTCAATGTGAGCCATAGGACAAGAGTTGCCCTTGAATTTGCTTATGTCGGGCATCTTGAACTTATCGGGAAGAGCGGCCATAGTACTCATGAGGATGGATGATTGATAAAGGCTTGTGTCAGAGCCTTTCCCCATGTTGAGCCCATTGAACTTTTGGTCAATGTAGGCCATGATAGAATCCACCATTTTGGGCTCATTGTTCTCGGAACTTGGTTCCCCCATTTTCTTGGTGCGGGTGTTGACATAAGGACTCTTGAACAAACCCTCGGTCCATTCGGATTCATCATCATTGTTCTTGTTCTTTCCCTTGGCAAGGTTGGTGAGCTTTTCTTTCATTAGCTCCATTTCGGCCTCATGGGCCTCCCTTTGGCTGTCGAGGTGGGATTGCCAAATGTCGTCTTTGCTTTGTGCCTCCTTGTTAAGGGTGGAGACTTGTTCTTGGAGGAGTTGGACCATGGTTGAGAGCTGTTCGAGAGACATGGTGTTGCTGCTGCCGGTCATGGTTGATGTTGGAGCTGTTGGAGTGATCTCTTCACGGACTAACCGATTTGCTGAATCCCGGTAGACTCTGTAAGTACCAATTGAACCTATATTGCAGAAGAGGCCCTTGTCAGTCTTGAGTAACACTTGCGGTCCATGAAGAGGCTTAGAACACACAGTTGGGCACACGACTCGAACCACATAAGAAAAGACTCTTTTTTTTTTTTATTTTATAAGTCGGAGGGAATGAATCCCTTTTGGGGTTTCTAAGAAAATAATGGAATCGTCACACTAGTATATAGACCATCTCGCGGTCCCATATACTCATCGGATTCCATCGCGCTTGTGAATCCTACATGTATCGGGATTAAACTAAATTAATGTAGTAAAGCATACATGCGGGGACGGATTTTTATTTTCGTCCAAAATAACCACCTTTGGGGACGGATTTTTATTGCGTCCATTTCAACAAGTTGGCATGTATGATTTGAAGACATTAGTTTAGGGAAATCTCGGTACATGGAAACCGACTTGAGTCACGGAGTGTTAGACCCTAACTAGAATTTGTGTGGTTTGTGCTCGGCTTGAATATGAGGCTCAAAGGTCACCCCCGGCATGTAGTCTTGAACTACGCCACGGGCTGAGGTTTACCGCTTCGAAAGAGCCAAGGTCTGGTGGAGCTTGAAACTTTCTAGGACGGGCCTCGACGGGTTTGGGGTTGGACTTGTGCGACTCGATAGTGAGCAGTTCATAGGAATATGTGCATGTAGTGTGAGGTCTAACAAGTGACAAATTTTTTTTTTTTTTATATTTTTTTTTTTTTGAAAAGAAAGAAAAACACACAAAACACATAAGCACATAAAATTACAACTCCCGAATCACCCGTGTGACCGGTAAATAAAACACAAAATTAAAACAGTCCGAGGGTTCAATTATGTTCTGATGCAGGCAACTGTGCCCACACCCCACTGTTCTGCTCAGTCACTGAAACCTGTTTCTGTTCTGGAAACCAACCCAGAAGCGTGCGCCTCTGAGTTCTGATGTGGGACGCGCGCGCATGGCGAAATGCGTATGGGAGGCGCGCGCTTCTGGAGCGAACCTGTCAGAATGTCAGACTTTGGACTCAGGGGATTGCCCTGGTCCTATGTTCATATTGTAACCCCTGCAGAAGTGATTAGTGCAGAATAACAGAAGAAGAAGATGAAGAACATGAAGAAGTGGGCGATTCTGGTTCTTGATGCGGGATGCGCGCGCCTTAGGCTTAGAAGGCCAGACGCGCGCGCCTCCCCCATCAGGAAACAGAATGCCCAGAAAAGATGTAGATTTCGATCAGAATGCAAGTTTAACCCTCAATTAACTCCCCAGCAGAGTCGCCACTGTAGATAACCCGGGGGAACCACGGCCTTAGGCTCGAGCGCGCGTGATCGTTATCCTAGGATGTCTAACTTGTTTTTAGAGTCGCCACCTATGTTTTGAGGAACATAAGAAAAACCTATTGATTGTAGCCTAAGTTTGATTACGAAAACAGAGATTCTTTGTTTTGAGGTTCGGGGGTTAGATTACGAGATGGGAAGTACCGAAACACCCATCTCGCCCAACTAAAGTTGGTCTTGCTTGATCAAAATCTACATGAATGAAAATGTTCTTCTTCTTCTTCTTTAAGTCATGAAAAGGGGGTTTAAAATAGAGTTTGGAATGTAGGAGATAACTCCTTAACCAACCTCAATGAGATGAGGTGATCATTAGAGACATGTCCCAAAATGATTTGGGTGATTGCACATTTGATTAAAGTAAAAAGAGAGAGGAGATGAGGTAGAAAAGTAAGGAAAAGATGGACTTTTACCTACAATTTGAAGACCTTCAAATATTTCTTGATGAAATCCTTGGAGAACCTTTAGAAAGTGATTTTGGTATAGTTTTTGTAAGTTCAATTTTCGGGTCCCTAAAAATGGAGGTAAAGAGAGGTTTTTATAGGTGAAAGAGGGGTGTTTTTGGTGCCAAAACTCAGTCACCAAGAAATCCTTTCCGGGCAAAATCCTGTAAATTGAGCAAGGGAGGGAATCCTGGCCAGAAATCTGTAACTGACGCCCAGAGGCGTGCGCTTCCTGCTTTGGGGGCGGGAGGCGCGCGCGCCTGGCTCCTAGTGTCGGAGGCGCGCGACTCAGAGAAGGCAATTTTGACAGAATGGACTAGAAAGTCAGCCCTGTCATTCAGTTTAGTCCCTGGACTTAACGAAGTCAGTCAGGAACTTAACGGAAGTGACAGAAACTAACGAGAAACACTTAGAATGGGGAGAAACACAAAATCAAATGTGAAATCGGGGTGAGCGGTCCAAGGCGGGGTGTCTACACCATGAAACTAGTCGATTTCTAAGGAAATGACACGTTCCACTTGTGCATTTCATGTCAATGGTACATGCTGCATAATCTGCATCTGAGTAACCTAAAAGATCAAAAGTTGAATCTTTGGAGTACCAAAGTCCAAGGTTAATAGTCCCAGATAGATAACGAATAATACGTTTAACAGCAATAAGATGTGCTTCTCTAGGGTCAGCTTGATAACGAGCACAAACACTAAACATGATATCGGGCTTACTAGTAGTTAAGTATAGGAGAGAGCCTATCATACCTCGATACAAGGTTTGATCAACCTTCTTACCTTTCAAGTCTTTATCTAGCTTGTTACCAGTAGCCATGGGAGTGTCGTATGCCTTTGCATTTTCAAGTCCAAATTTCTTGATGAGATATCTTGTGTACTTTACTTGGTTGAGGAAGATGCCTTTAGCACATTGTTTAATTTGTAGCCCAAGGAAGAATGTTAATTCTCTCATCATGCTCATCTCAAATTTGCTTTTCATGAGTTTCTCAAAACGCTTACACAAAAATTCATTAGTAGAACCAAAAATAATATCATCTACATATATTTGAACGAGTAATGTATGATCATGATATTTAGAAATGAATAGAGTTGTGTCAATCTTACCACGCTTAAAACCTTTCTCGAGGAGAAATTTAGATAGAGTATCATACCATGCATGTGGAGCTTGTTTGAGTCCATTCAAAGCTTTGCGGAGTTTGTAGACATGATTTGGAAATTTGGGATCTTCAAATCCGGGTGGTTGAGTAACAAAGAATGTTTCTTGAAGTTCACCATTGAGGAATGCACTCTTCACGTCTATTTGATATAAATTGAATCTTTTGTAAGAGGCATAAGATAAGAATATCCTTAGAGCTTCGAGTCTTGCAACGGTGTAAGTACCCCGATCCGGATCACTATCCTTAAAATTATCAAATTATAAAGCTAAGGGGTAATTTGGGAATAAACAAAAAAACTTTAGGACCAATTTGGAATAAAAATGGAAAAATCCGAAAACTTGCCAGTGTGTGCCGTACGGATGGTTTAGGCACGGGAAAGCCCAATCCGTACGGATGGTTTGGGTGTCATCAGTCCATTTGTGTCACTCACCCACCCCCTTTCTTGTCCCTTGGGCCGAAGCCCATTACTCCCTCACCTTGTGCCTAGCCCAAACCAATTCCCTTGCCTAGCCAAAGCCCACCAAGATGACCCAATTTCTAGCCCATTATTGTGCACAAAAATGATCCAATAATCAAATCAAGACCCAATTCCCCCTACAAATAGAGAGGTCATCCTCTCTCATTTGGACAAGAATTCTCAAGTAAAGTTACTCCCTAAAATTGTTCTCTCTCTACAAAATTAAGTGTTGGTCTTTGTGAAAGATTGTGGCTTACTTTAGATGATGGTGAAGAACTACCAAGAGTAGCATCCCTCTCATCTTTAGTCCCATTTAATCAAAAATACACAATGATCCATCCATGTTTAAGTGAAAATCTTGGAGTCTATGATCTCTAAGTGAAAAAAGAAGCAAAACTTGGGTCAATCAATTAATGATTTACCCCAATCTTGCTTAAAGGTTGAATCTTTATCCTATTGTCATCTTCATCTTCATCTCAACTCTATTTATCTTTGTTAATCATATTACTTGTTCTTGTTTATATTCTTGTAAGACTTGTCCTCTCAAGCAAATTTATATTCTTGCAAGACTTGTCCATTTCAAGCACTATATATATATATGTATTATACAAGTCTTGTCTTCTCAAGCTATATATTATGATTATATATGTATATTGGAACCAAATTATGAGGTGATTCAAGGTTCCCTTCATGCCTAGTGTGTGATTATGGCATAAAACCTAAGGATGATCATGGTTTGTTAAATTTCATGTTGATTTTGTTCTTGTTTGGCCATGAGAGGCATGATTGGGTGATAAAGTTTCAATCTTTATCATCCCAAACATGACTTAGCCATAAAATCACCAATTATGAGACATAAAGATCCAATCTTTATGTTATATTTTTGTCCCTAAAGGTGTAATCTTGCACAATAAGTCCATTTTGATGGTAAAGTTTCCATCTTTACTCATCAAATGGCCATTTTGCCCAAAGGGCATGTTCATCAACTTTTCTCAAAATTTACCCAATGATTGTCTTGATCACACCCAAAACTTTTGTTTTTTGATGTCCAACTAGTGATCAATGACATAGGGATGATTTAATCAATGTTTTTGTTAAAGAAAATAACTAAAAAATAATCATTTCAGTCCAGTTTCAGCAAGAACACTCTGTTTTGCCTGAAACTGGACAGTTTTCTGATGAATCTGTAAAAAACCCCGGGACGGACAAACGAGCCGTACGGATGGTTTAAACCATCCATACGGCTAGTTTGGACAGGGAGCACTTTTTTCAAGTTTTGCCCATTTTCTGTTAAACTATTTGCAAAGTAACCCCTTTTGTTAAGTTTTTAACTGGTTTTGTCAACAGGTCAGTTTCTCCCATTTTCAAACACACACACACACTTGCACATTTTGGTTAACAAACTTAGGGAGACTCAGCTTTGTCCGAGGCTACTTGGGTGACGTGAAACTCTTCCCAAGTCGTAACCTGACCTCCGAACTCATAAATCTCTAACCATTTTCATTTGTTGGGTTAAAAGTTAACAAATGTGGCGACTCCGTTAAATTTGGCTGGTTCCCGTGTTTGGCGTTTCGCCCCATACTCATCGCATTTCCGTGCGGGGCGGGATCCTTACAAACGGGGGAAAATGTTTCATCATAATCAATGCCTTCTTCTTGTCTGTAGCCTTGTGCAACCAACCTAGCCTTGTTTCTTGTGATGCTTCCATTCTCATCCATCTTATTTCTGAACACCCACTTTGTACCAATCACTCCTTGATCTTGTGGCCTTGGAACTAAGGTCCAAACTTTACATCTTTCAAATTGGTTGATCTTTTCTTGCATAGAAACAATCCAACTTGAGTCTTGGATGAATGCGGTAAGTGCATCATAGTTTGATCTTCTTGTTCTAACACCAGAATGTAGGTCATCAATGATATTCTGAATTGGGTGATTTTTGACCTCGCGTACTTCATAAGGTAGGTCTGGTTGAGTTGATGGTTGCTGTAAATCTTTCTAGTGGTACATCATTTGTGCCATCCCAATCATAGGTAAGTTGAGGGATTGGTTCTTCCACATTGATGGGTGTTTCAACTTCAACTCCATTTGAGGTAGCAACAGATGTGGTAGCTTCTGGTGCTTCATGTGAGGTAGGTGGAGGTGTAGTTGAGGTAGATGGATTTCCTTGAGTTGACTGATGTTGGAGTCGACTTGTACCTGTCTAATTAAGCTCAATAAAATCATCAGCAACATTTGGAGCCATATGTGGCTCAAGGAGAGAATGTTCATAAAAAATAACATGGACAGATTCAACTATCTTAAAAGTGGTTTTATTAAATACACGAAAATCTTTTGAGTGTTTAGCATACCCAATAAATATACCTTCATCGGCCTTAGGAGCAAATTTACCTCGATGTTATTTACCGTTGTAGAGAATGTAACATTTGCAACCGAAAATCTTGAAGTAGGCAATGTTGGGGGTTCTTCCTCTCCAAAGTTCATAAGGAGTTTTGTTGTATGTCTTGTTGATGAGGGATCGATTTTGAGTGAAACATGCTGTGTTGACGGATTCAGCCCAAAAATATTGAGGTAGCTTCGATTCAGCAATCATCGTCTTTCCTGCCTCTATAAACATTCTGTTCTTTCTTTCCACAATACCGTTTTGTTGAGACTCTCCAGCAGCAGAAAAGTTGTTGTCAATACCGTAGTCATCACAATATTGAGCGACGCCGTTGTTTTTGAATTCTGTTCCATAATCAGATCGAACACTAACGAGGTCATCTTCTTTTTGGGTTAGGAGCTGTCTAAAGAGCACGGTCAAAATGTCATAACAATCGTCTTTGGAGATCATCATTTCGACCCACGTATATCTTGAATAATCATCTACCACAACTAATGTTTATTTATTGCCTCCAATACTTGCGGTAGTGACAGGTCCAAATAAATCCATATGTAGTAGCTGCAAACATCTTGAAGTTGACGGAGTCATCTTGCTGGAGAAAGACGCTTTTGGTTGTTTGCCTAGTTGACAAGCTGAGCACTTTTCATCGTAGTGATTAGCAACCTTGGGTAGACCACGAACCAGATTTTCTCTACCAATCTTGGAGAGACACTTGAAGTTCAAGTGACTGAGTCGTTTATGCCAAAGCCAACTATTTTCGCTAACATTATTTGCTACAAAACAGAGATTAGAAGAAATACAAGAAGAATTGAAATCAACAATGTAAACATTTTTCTTACGAATCCCTTTGAGCAAAGTGACGCCGGAGTTGCCATCCTTGATAAGACAATGAGTTGAAGTGAAGTGGCATTGCAATCCTTTGTCGCAAAATTGTGAGATTGAGAGAAGATTGTGTTTTAGACCGGTAACTAGAGAAACATCTTAGATTGTTATTTTTCCTTTTCTGATGACTCCATAACCGATGGTTTTTCCTTTGCCGTTGTCGCCAAAAGTAACTGCTGGACCTTTTTATTACGGAAACTTTCCAATCGAGGTCCCCTTTATTATTTTGGGTCCTAAAGATTAGCAGCTTTTGACAACCCACACTTGCCTCACAGAAGGGGGTTTAAGCCTTCTGGGATTAGGTGTGAATCTTAAAAGATATTCAGCAGCCTTGTGACCATAATCATCACACACAGAACAATAGTGGAAGCCACCCAACTGAGGATTAACAAACTTTGTCGAAGTCTTGAGCACAATATCATTTACTGGTATGGATGAGGTCTCCCTTACAAAGTTCATCCTCTTAAACTTTGCCGCTTTGCCACTACCCGCGATCGCCGGCTTCCATGGGGTCGCCAACTTCCGTGGTGCGGTCGACTGACCTCGCGGCAGGATGGTGCGGTAAGGAGACTCAGCGACCTTGCTGGTGCTTGCCGCAGCAACAGGTTCATCCATGGCAATACCTTTCAACTTTTGTGCCTTGCCAGTTTGTTTCTTAGGGTAGACATAGTTGGACACTAGTTTCTTCTTTGGTTCTTGTCCTTCACCCTTTGAAACATGATGTTTAGCCTTCGACCCTTCCAAAGTTTGCTGGGTAAATTTATCATCTCTTTCACAACAAGATGCACATTTAAAGTTGTCACTAGTTTAGAATCCCAAGCCTTATTTATCACTACTAGGCTTTTGGGATTCTAGTATTTGATCCATAGTGACACGAGAATTGGTATACTCATTATTGATCCGTTTAAGGTTGTTTATCTCAGCAACCAATTCGTCGTTTTTAACTTTAAATATGGCATTTTGTTCTTCTAAGAAACGGTTTCGATCAGTAAGAGGAGTCATGCTCTTGATCTGCTTCTTAAGGAGGGTGAGTGTTAGTACCTGATCCGAAAATGAGTTTATTAGGGCTTTCCCAAATATACAAGGACTTTATAGGAATTAGAAACCTTGCAAAGACTTGTCCCGGATTCCCAAAATATAGCTCAATATTTTAGAATGTACCAAAAATGGCAAAAATAGGGTTTCCTTGTTTAAAATAAAACCCTAGCTTGAAAATCACGTCAGCCTGGAATGATGGCCACGCGGCCACATCCGTCCTTGGCCACGCGGCCACATCCGCCCTTGGCCACACGGCCATGATTGCCTCAGCCAATCTCAGCCGTTTGATCCCTTGGTCAGTTCACTATATAAAGGCCCTCTTGCCTCATAATCAAAGGTCCGAATTTTGATCAATCTTAAGCTCCCTAAGTGATGAATTGCTCTCCAATTAAGCATTTTAAGCATCCAAGAACATCTTCAAGACTCCCAAGAAGATTCAAGTTTATTTCTTGCCAACATAGGTAAGTTTTCTAAGTTTTCTTCATGTTCTTGCCATGTTCTTAGTGTAGATCCATAATATTCATGTTCCTTGCATGTTTATTCATATGTTCATCATATTATTCATATGTTCATAATATGTTCTTCGCATGTTCTTCGTGTTCTTAGATTAAAGCCTTATTTATGCCATATTTAGGGTTGCGATCTTCATTTTAACATGTTATTTCATAGCCGATGATGATCTAGGGTTCATCAAACCGAACATGATCTAGGAACTACTTCTAAACGCTAATCTTTAGGTAATTTCCCCCTCAGTGTGCATGATCCCGATTCTTCTGCCTATTCTAAATTCTTCTCGAACTACGCTGACCTGAGCTTCTCACATTGAGAGGAACGTAGGCAATCTTCGGATCCGGTCTCTAAACACCACACACAACATACACCGCATCATGATAGAAAGACCGATCATTCGGGCAATAGGAGTGATAACGCTTAATATTCTTCTCTTGTTGTAATTTGACCCCCGAACCCATTAACATGCTTTTTCTCAATGTTTTGGCTATAATTAAAATGGCGTGGAGACTCTAATATTGTTAATGTTGCTATGAATATTTCCCTTTGTTACTAATAATTATTGCAAGATACTTCCCATGCGTCGCTTCATCGGAAAGGGGTATTCACAGTGGCGACTCTGCTGGGGAATGCTTTGAATTTATTTCAAACTTAGTGGGTCTAACTTTCGTTATCATCGTGATGTTATTTTCTTATCTATAGTCCTTCTCTCTCTTGCATTGCATTGCATCATTCAAACATTCAAAACTTCTCTTTTTCTTCCTAAAAAGAATCTAGTTTCTTACCACACACTACCACTAGCCCGTGTCAGCACTGCACATGCCCCTTATTACCCTATGAGCATTCGATGTACAGAAATTGGTGGTGCTATTGACACCCTCTTTCGAGCCACTCGTTTCCTCCACTCACCGTGTATGCTTCGCGAGCGGTGGGAACCTTTATCCTACCCGTGTCAACCCACACGTAGAGGTTAAAACACTCCAAACTTTTTACCGGTTGGTTTGGCTAGCTTTTTCTTGCTAGACCATTAACGTGTTGTCTATGTTGAGTCATCCCCAAGTCAATGATGAGTCGAGATCTTTGAGAGAAAGTGCACAAAAAATTGATTTCCCTACAAGGGACGTGCCATGGTAAGGTGAGTGTTTGTTGTCAAGATCTCCACTCATCATTAACTTGTGTAGGATACAACATAGACTTCACGTTAAATGTCTTTAAGGACAGTTTAGTCATAGGATCCGTTGATTGGTGGAAGCCGCTTGTCCTATAGGACCCTCTCCCGAATTGTACGTTTGGGATGTGCAAGGCAGGTGAAAAATGAGGGGTCTATAGATGTAGTGATGGCCTCCACTAATCGTAGTTCCTAGGTTAGTTGCGAAAAACGGGTACCCCTTCCAACCAATTAGGATGTAAATAATGTACAAATTTCTGTAAATTAAAATGTACTTTGCATGAGCCGTTCCCCTCCTAAAATTCACCTCCCTCCAACCTTTCAGCAAAGAAAGTTTGGGTCCGTTCGGGTGGTCGACTGCAATGAGAAAATCTGACCCGTCCCTGTTCTCAGTCTTAACATCAGCAATGGAAACTCCCGCATCATCTGCCGTCTCTGTAGCCTTCATCACTCTTACTACTAGCACCGCCGAGCTCAACACCGAGGCCAGTCTCAATGGCATTCCCCTAGCCTTCAAAACTTCCTCGCCGATCTCGAAGCTAAGATCAAGAGTCTCGAGGAAAGTAATAAGACTTTGGAGAACCACAACCAACAGTTGAGGAGCCACATCCAAAATAAATGAGCCGAGGTAATACCCGATGGTGAGAATTTTATCTATGTTGAGGATGAAGAGGGCAATGCCAACTACCCCGTCAACCCTGGTGCCCCTACCTTCCACTTGCCAAACTACAGAAATGTCGCACCTCCTTCTCTTTATGCCCAAAAGGGATCCACTACCATGAGCAAGAACAAAGGTGTCTATGAGCCTTCCTCTGAACTGCTTGGTGGCTACCTCTCTGCTAGCAAGTTGTCTGCACCTTCATTACCCTTCAGCAATGGAATGGCCGTTCCGACTATATCAACAACTCCTCCCGTCACTCTGCCAGAATCCGTCCCCGACATCTCCAACCACCCCGTGGTCATGGCAATGCAAGAGCAAATGCATAAGTTGATCGAGACTGTAGACAAGCAAGCCGCTCCTACTACCAAGACAATCAACCCTAGCCAACGAGCAAATGGCCCATGTTTTCCATAGAACTTTGGATGGTATAGCTTTGTGATGGTTCTTGGGGCTAGACCCAAATGAGAGGCAAACTTGGGATCAAATCAGTGTCTTGTTTTGCTAGAAGTACCAAGCGAACTTGGATTGGCATGTGAATCGAACTGACCTTAAGAACACCATGCAAAGGACCCGCGAGCCTATCTACGACTTCTACAAAAGGTAGAACCACCGGTTGTGTGAGGTTCAATATCCACCTAAGGTAAAGGAACAAAAGCAGATTTTCTACAAGTGCTTGCTCCCCGAATTAAAAGTGGCCATCGGTAATGGTTATTTCCCTGATTTGTGAGAAATAGTTGACGCCGGAGTGAGGTATGAAGCGGGCATCACCGGAATAGTACCACCGAAAGACACTACCAAAAGCAACAACAACAACTCCTTCCGTTACAAGGCTCCTACAAACCCTGCGCCTCCTAAGGGTGGAAAAGAGACAGTCGGACAAGTCAACATGGTCCAAAATGAAACTCCATTTGATGTTCAAGCTGTGACAAGGAGTGGGGCTCCGCCACAAAGAGAGAGGAGCATTTTGATGATTTTGGCATGCCTATGGGGAAAGTCTTTGATGTGCTAGTCAAGAGGGGTCTTGTCAAACCACTAGAGAACTACCAACCCCCTAACCCGAAGGCCAACTTGGATGCCTCCAAGTTTTGTAATTATCACAAGTATATGGGACACATGACGGATGGTTGTATTCAATTGAAGCACATAGTTCAAGGATTGATCAATGACAAGAAGATCGAAAAGCCAAAGGGTCCTAATGTAGTAAACAATCCTCTTCCCAACAACGGTGGGGTTAACATGGTATAAACAAGTGAGATCAGCATGCTAGAGCTCATGGATTCCTTCGCCAAAGCAAAAGTAACAATGGCTAGTGTTTTCGAAGCGCTCGTAAAGATTAAGGCCATCAAGCCACTAGAAGGGTATCTCCCTCGTCTCGGCTGTGATCTGTCAAAGTTTTACCACTACCACAAGTGTACCGGTCATACTACCGAAGAATGCTTCTCCCTCAAGAAAGCTATACAACAGCTCATCTACGCCGGTGTTGTCGAAGACCCTAGAATCTCTTTAGCTAGTGATGTACTCATGGTAGAAATTAGTGAGATCACTGATCCGACCGAGCCTGTTGTGGCGGACTGTGATGATGCAAGTTGTACTTTAATGATTAATGATAAAGGAACTTCTTGCTACTTGTTGTCTATGGATGAATTAGCTAGTGAAATAGACTCTTTGGACAAGGAAGGTCCCAAACCCGACCAACCTTTGTCTTAGGCTGAAATCTTTGAGGAAGCCGAGAAAGTAGAAATTCTCCCTCACCATGAAGCGCCACTTTCCTTGGATGACCTACGAGCAGAAGTTTGCCTACTCACAAGATCCGGTCAAGTGTACCAATCCAACCCAAAGGGTGCCAAGAAAATCTTTGGCAAAGAGCCTGAACAAGCCAGCCTCGAGAAAGAGGATCCTATCCTTACCCAACTCAAGTAAACCCAAGCACACATATCGCTTTGGTCCCTACTCACCTCCTCTCTTCCTCACCGCCTCATGCTTGAGAATAATTTTGCCGCTACGATGGTCCCATCAAACACTACTCCAGAGAATGTCACACACATAATCGGTAACATCCACTATGGAAACATAATTACTTTCTCAGAGTTAGACAAACCCATGTTTGGGGTTGATCACAACGAGCCATTGTACATCACTGTAGAGGTAAATGGCAAGAAAATTCCCCGTGTGTTTATCGATAATGGTTCTGCTATCAACATCTTGCCGTCAAGGATGATGGATGTCGTTGGGGTTCGTACCGCTGATTTAAAGCCATCTAAGCAAACCATCAAGGCTTATGACTCCACCTGTCGTGTAGTTATAGGCATTATCACTCTTCCCATCACAGTCGGAACCAATATTCTACCCACCGAATTCCAAGTCATAGACATCCCGGCGACCTTCTCTCTCCTCCTGGGATGGCCTTGGTTTCACCAGTTAGGCGTGGTTCCTTCTTCCTTACATCAATGTGTGAAGTTTCAGTATGGAAATGAGGTAACTATTGTCTACAGTGATCTAGTAACTACCTAAAGGATGGACACCAAGGGCATTCCTGTGTTACAAATACAATATGGAGAGGAGAGTAGACACTTCAATGGTTTCGAAATAGTCGCTCAAGCACAGATTTGCGCCATCGATCTCACCAAAACCTCAGATAGGGTGGCACCCGTTGTCAAGATGCTACGAAACATGGGCTTCATACCAGGGCTGGGGCTAGGTAAGAACTTACAAGGACCCACAAATTTGGTTGAAGACGTTGATCACAGAGGGCTGTTTGGCCTTGGATATACCCTCACTCCCGAAGACAGAGCGGAGCAGAAAAGGATAGAATTCCTCAAGAAGGTGAAACTTCCATACAAGAAGACTGAAATACGGCCATACTGCCTCTCTCTTAACAGTTACTTCGTTAAGGAAGGCGAGGAGTTTTCGTGTTTTGAGTTCGCAGAACCATGGTTTGACCACACCGGCAAGTTGCAGAAAGGGTTCGAGATCTTCAGAGACGTAGAATTCGACCGGACCAACCTGATGCTGACTTACACGACAAGGGCACCGGAAGAATCAAAACCATCAAGTACGAATATGCCATCGAAGTTGCCAGTGACTTGGCTGACCAGCTAGAATCCACAACCCTTGACAAGCCAGCAGCGGAAACCATAGAGACTCCAGGTTCGACTGAGACGTGGGATGGCCAATATCTGCTTCAACATCTGGGATATCTGGGGCTCGACGATGACATGGTAGCCGCAATTGGAGATGAATCATAGGACAATGTTGACCCAAGGACATTAGTGAAGCCCATGGAGGGCAAGCTTAAGAACTGGTGCACGCTTGGAGGTCCTATAGCCACTCCAGAATTTATGGTTGGGACGCTGGGGCTTACTCGATCTCCTACCGCACCTCCCGCCGCATCTCCTGTCACTTCCTTAAAATCCCCTTCCCCCGAGTCTAGTGTTTTGTCTTTTGAGTTCGAGTATTCCTCTAAGTCTGACGACCTCACGTCTGAAGACTATGATCTTGTCGCAAACGCCATATTTCCTTTCGCTATGAATGAAACCTTCGACCTTTCTGAGTATCCCTCCATAGCCACTCTTTTAACTTATAAATTAGCTAATAATCAACCTAATGATATACACTTAGTTAATAATGATTCATTAGAAGAGGCAGACACAGACACGCTAAATGATGAATATATTAGAGAAATTTCAGAACAGGTTATTAATCAAAAGGAATCTCGAGCCCAAGCTGTCGATGAGGTGCTAACGTGTGTGAATTTGGGAACCGAAGCTGAGCTAAGGGAAACGCATATTGGAAGCATCTTCAGCGGAGCCGAAAGGGAAGCATTGATTGAGCTACTCAAGGAGTACGTGGACGTGTTTGCATGGTCTTACAAGGACATACCAGGGCTTGACAACTCGATCGTAGAGCACAGAATTCCGACAGCACTAGATGCCAAGCCAGTCAAGCAAAAGTTACACCGTATTAAGCTAGATTGGTCCTTGCAAGTGAAGGAAGAGATTGAGAAACTGCTTCGCGTAGGCTTCATCAGAGTGATCGTATACCGTTGTCTAACATCGTGACCTTTAAGAAGTCCAATGGTAAAGTCTGAGTATGTGTAGACTTCAGAGATCTCAACAAGGCTACTCCAAAGGATGACCCCCCTGCCCAATATTGACATGTTGGTTGACGCGATGGCTAATTATGAAGTCAAGTCATTTGTAGATGGGTTTGCTGGCTATAACCAGATTAAGATGGCTGAGGAAGACCAAGAGAAAACAGCCTTCACTACTTCATGGGGGACTTTCTGCTATACTGTCATGCCGTTTTGTTTACGGAACGCTGGGGCTACTTATCAACGGGCAGTCACCGCTCTTTTCCATGATATGATCCATAAGGAGATCGAGGTATATGTGGACGATATGATCATACATTCGAAAGGCTCCGACGGTCAACATCTGGCGGATCTAAGGAACTTCTTCAACAGGCTGAGAGAGCACTCCATGCGTTTAAACCCCGCCAAGTGCACGTTTGGCGTCAATAGAGGGAAAGTGCTAGGTTATATGGTCACTGAGCGTGGTATAGAAGTCGAACCGAGGAAGATTCAAGCTATCTTGGAGATTCAGCCTCCCCGCACGGAGACAAAGGTAAAAGGATTCATGGGACGCCTGCAATATATTAGTCGTTTTATCAACCAGCTGACCACCATCTGTGAACCAATCTTCAAGCTATTGAAAAAGACCGCCAACGTAGAATGGGATTATGACTGCCAGATGGCCTTTGAAAGGATCAAACAGTATTTGGTGAATACCCCAATCCTGTGCCCACCGCATAAGGAGAAACCGAGCACAGAAGCAAGAGGGCCGGACCCCGAGTTTCCGGACGATGACATTTTCACCATAGAACTCGATGAGAAATGGCAATTTTTCTTTGATGGAGCTGCAAACAAGCGAGGGAACGGAGTCGGACTCCTACTCATTGATCCGAAAGATGAACACACTCCCATAGCAATCAGATTGAACTTCTCAACAACCAACAACGCTGCCGAGTACGTGGCATGTATAGCTTGATTAGAAGCTGCCCTAGAGCGCAACGTAAAGGAGTTGTAGGTGTACGGAGACTCCGCTTTGATCATTAACCAAACAGTGAAGAAGTGGAAAACTATTGACCCCTATTTACAGCAATACCAAGCCTATATCGATGAGTTGATAGCACAATTCAAGGAGGTCACCTTCC
Organism: Campanula takesimana; assembly: GCA_026119855.1. Classification (NCBI taxonomy): domain Eukaryota; kingdom Viridiplantae; phylum Streptophyta; class Magnoliopsida; order Asterales; family Campanulaceae; genus Campanula; species Campanula takesimana. The sequence continues at coordinate 211,147 of JAOWBW010001342.1, forward strand.
ATTACTTGCCGCGAGACAGAAAAAGATTCGCCGACGCTCTGGCTACATTAGCTTCCTTGGTCGAAATCCCTGAGGGGAGATCCGTGAAACCATTCAGAATTGGGCGTAGAGAGAACCCTGCCTATTATTGCGAAATCCAAGTCGAGTCGGAGATAAACGAGGATCAATGGTACGCCCAAGTCTACAAATTCCTTAAACACGGAGAAAGCTCCTTCGAGGGAGATGTGAAGGCCAAGAGTTTGCAAGCGCTCAAGAGGTTAGCCGGACAATTCGTGCTACTGGATGACACCTTGTACAAGAGACACTACGATGGGTTGCTACTTTTGTGTGTTGACAACAAGAAGTCTAATGCAATAATGGAGGAGGTACACAACGGTTTGTGCGGACCTCACATGAATGCAAGGATGCTTAGACAGAAAATTACTCGCTTGGGCTACTACTGGATTACAATGGAGACAGACTGCATTCAATGGGTTCGACGGTGTCACAAGTGCCAAGTATGCTCCAACTTGAATCACCTCCCACCACATGAATCGTACAATTCCACCACCCCTTGGCCGTTTGCTACATGGGGAATAGACATCATTGGGAAATTCACACCACCCAGCAGCAATGGTCATGAATTCGTTCTTGTGGCAGTTGACTGCTTCACGAAGTGGGTAGAAGCTCAGTCTTACAAAGTGTTAAACTCCAAAAAGGTGGCACAGTTTATCAAAGAGAACATCATATGTCGATATGGTGTCCCTAATCTCATCATATCCGATAATGGTAGTCATTTCGAAACCAAGTGTGCCCGTTTACTCGTAGAATTCAGAGTTGAACGAAAGAAATCTTCCCTGAACTATCCTCAGACCAATGGCGCAGTCGAGGCGGCCAACAAGACAATAGAACAGATAATTCGTAAGATGGCTTGACGAGGAAGAGATTGGCCTGAGAAGTTGCCATTAGCACTTTGGGGATACAGAACGTCAGTCCGTACCGCTACCGGTGAAAACCCTTATGCCTTAACATATGGCATGGAAGCAGTGCTCCCTGTTGAGTTAGAGATACCATCTTTGAGAGTCTTACTTGAAAATCAAGTGAGTGAGGTAGAATGGCTCCGCAGTCGTCATGATCAGTTGGCCACACTCGACGAACGTAGATTGAAAGCTATGGAACATATCCGAGCCTATCAAAGGAGAACCACGAAGGCCTTCAATAACGGGTCAAGCCCGTCGACATAAAAGAAGGAGACTTGGTGCTCAAGGCACATCTACCCAACAAGTTCAAACCCCTTGGGAAGTGGGCCCCTACTTGGACCGGCCCGTTTGTAGTACAGAAGATCTTCTCTGGAGGAGCAGTCAAGATGGCAGATTTGGATGGCAACCCGTTCAAAAAACCGGTCAACCTCAGCAAGCTCAAGCGCCACTATGACTAGTCCCCCTTCTCATATATATATATATATATATAATAATAATACGCATAAATAATATAAAAAAAAAGCCCGATAGGCTGAAAACCCGCAAAGGGCGGTATATGCAAAAAAAGGGTACCTACAAAGCACGCTAGACTGAAAACCCGCAAGGGCGGTCTAGAAAAAATTTAGAGCATCCTCTCTTATATCTTCCCTTTCTTAAAATAAGTTCTAGTCTAACTGGAATGAACCACGATGACCTGAGCCCCTTAGTCCTATTTGTAAAAGGGGAACGTAGGCAGCCTTTCAAAAGGTGCGTTCTAAAAAATAAATAAACATCAAAATTTGGCCACGGAGCAATAAGAGAAGAATTTGTGTTTTCTAAAGCAAAAACTTTCATTTCCACAATCATTGCACATTATACTTATTCGATGAGTCTAAGTTCGATTAAACTTGCGACTACATAACCTGTTATGAAATTAACTAAACTGAAATAAAATGAAATTAAAACTAATGTGTTTGCAATGACTGTGGATGGATACTCGGGACTACTCCTTAGCCTTCGTTGTGCCATCGGTCTCTTTCTTCTTGCGTAGCCCTCGGCGAACCTTTTTCTTATCAGGCTTCTCACAAAATCTAGCCTCAAAGGCGCTAACACCCTTGGTCTTACCTTGCACAATCTCCCCAACCTTTCTCTTCCTCAGAGTCACCGTCCCGTTTCCGTCCCCATTAATAATATTCTTCCCTTTCCACCTCTCAAAAGCCGATGACTCTTTCATCCTCAAAGAGACACTCGAAGCACAGGATACAAGTATAGAGCCCCTTAGGTTCTCTAGAGTCTGCTTCATGTCCCCCAGTCTCTCCTCGTACCATGTCAAATATTCCCGTGATAAGTAGGTTTTGTGGGAGCGCGAAAGGAAGGTCACGCACGAAAAACCAACCCTCCTCCACATTTAGGAAAGAAGGATCGGGACACTAGCATCCAATAAAAGAACTCTGAGAGGAAACGGCACCATCTCCTCATCCCAATCCTTAGGAATTATCTGAACCAACCCATATTGGCGGAGCACCCGCGTAGGATAGTAAAAGGTAGTCTCAAAAAGGGTCGGAACACGGATCATGTAAGACCCCACCTGCTTTTGCCTCAAGGAATGAATCCGCCACGTTTGCACTACCCACTAAATGTCATCAGTCACTAGCTCGGCCAAATAAGTCTCCCAACCACTACGGGTCATCCACTTAAACCTCTATGCAATACCCTTGCTGTAATAGATCCATGGGGAAACACTCCTAGACTATGCCGGGTTATTTACCCGAAGCCTCTCTTGGAGCCACATAGTTAACAACCTGTCACTGCCTCTCGGCATGACCCCATAAATGGCAAGATGAGAAATGCCACAAATGGTCTCCCCCAAGATGACCGGTATGATATTATGACCCACGCGGGCACGAATCACCATGTCAAGGCACTCCCCACTAGTAAAACAGATTTGGGTAGGGAAAAGGATCGAAGCAAATAAACACAATGCAAGATGGTCTAGCGCAAAGTCAGAAGTGACGTCCATGTGCATTAAATATTCTGGCATTCAAGAGAGGTCCACGTGTTTGGCTCTAACATACTTACCAAGGTCATCTACGGTCACACCGAAGGTTACCAACCTCCTCTCTAACGAAACAGAGTCAAAAGGCAAGGCTATCTCCTTTCTCTCATCACCACCACAAAGAGCCATGAAGTCCTCGTAGGTGGGTGTTATCTCATTGTAAGAAAAGTTGAAGACGTGGTTGTTTTCATCCCAAAACTTGGCACTGGCGGGCAAAAGATTTATATTCGTGTTCATATGAGAAAGTGACCAAAGACACTTTATGCCAAACCGTTCATTAAATTTGTCGCGACAAGAGCCAGGAATTTTGCTAATCCACTTCTGTAGAGATGTAGTGTAAGCTCCTCTTTCAATCCTTGTGATCCTAGCACAATGATCCATCGAAAGTGCAAGAAAAGTTGATATTCAGACAAGAAAAAGAGCAAAAACTGCTGTTGGTGCGGCTCTAGGACTGTTCAAACCCTGTTTAAGTAGGTTTCAGATTCCAAATCTTGCCAGAAAAGGAAAAGCGAAGGTGGCGCAAACCTTGGCCACGTGGCCATCTTCGCCCCATGCAGGAATTTCAGCTCCGTCCCCAAGCTTGGTTACTCCCACACCGCAATGTATCCCATGCAAAATCCATGAATATGTGCGTACCCATCCCCGTGGCTCATGCATTATATAAAATTAGGAAAATGTAAATAACTAGTTTGTACAAATAAGTTGCCTTAATCTCATTAGACTATTACATAAATTCTTTGCATACATTTTAAATATCTAGTACATATCTGTCTATACTACAACTAACAATGCAGGAGAGAAATAAAATGGCCCTGGCTAATCTGAATCCTCCTCGGTAGCATCCCGCCGCTGTGTCGAACGACGCGAGCCATTGGCACGTGAGTCCAAATCATACCCCCTCTCCCAAAGGCTTATATAGCCGACACCACAAGCCTGTGAACTTTACCAGCCTCCACTCCATGACCCTTTACACCTCCCCCAAGGTCGGTGTTAACTCCCAGCAAAACCTGCTGATAATCTGATCTGCCCGCCAAGCTCTCATCGAAAGGCAGGGGAGTGGTAGTGAACTTCAGCCCCGTGATAGCAGCAAAATCCATGAGCGTAACAGTAATCTCTCCCCAACTAAAGTGGAATGTGTGAGTGGTGTCCCACCAGAACTCTCGGCAGACCTGTATCACTGCCGATACCTTCAAAGTATCCCCGATCATACGGATAGCCTCAAAAAAGGGACCAAATCCCATAGCCTTGATCCGAGCACGCAAGCCGCCTGGATCCGAGCACGAAAGCCGCCTGGACCCTTTGGTAGGGATGCCCACAACTGACCCACAGTCACGGTGGACCCGCGAGCCTTAATTCTCTACAGGTAAACACAGCAAAGGTACGTTACTTTTCTAGCAGATTATATTTCACACTCAAATATACTTGTATTATGTTCTCAATGAAATCATGGTAATGCGAAAAATGAAAGAAGTCAACTCCGAAATTTACCTCTCTCGTCTCCGAAAGACCCTTGGACCAATGGTGATCCGAATCGATGTAGAAGTCATAGTCATATCGAAAGTCGACTTCAAAAGGCCGTCCCGAAAATTTCGAGTCGCCGCCCTCGTCCTCAATCCGCCCCGTTGCAACATTTGCACTGCTGGACCAACCATATTTGGGTCCATTTCCACGTTTTCTCCCCCTAAAGGATCCTCATTTCCTCCCTCTTGGTGCCCGTGATCCGGAGACATAAAGCCGCCATAACCCGCAAAACCTCCACCCATACGAAGCATGTCATCGATCCACTGCCCCACCATGGCTTCGAACATGTGAAATGGAGTTCTCAAGATCAATAATGGAAGCTTTCTCTCTCTAAATTCCCCTTTTCTCTCTCTAAAACTCGAAGAAGAAGAAGGAAGAGGAAGAAGAAGAAGGATCTGGCGTCGTGACCAAGAATCTGGTCAGACCAAAGACTTCGCCACGCGGCCAAGATCGCCTCAAGCAATCCCAGCCGTCCGATCTCCCCTTTAATTAATCCACGTGAAGAAGATCTGGCCAATCAAAAGACTTGGCTACGTGTCCATGTTCGCCTTCTCAGGCAAAATTACCAATTTACCCTTGCTCTATTTTGTGTTTGTTCATTTTAGGCCCCCTTAGCCTATTTTGACAGAAATTTGTTATTTAAGGTCGAGAAAGCCTCCCCAAAATTTCTATTTCTTTTCAAGAAGCATCAAGATTACTTAGACTCTGCCGTCTTCATATCTCATACATTCAAACCTTTCGTTGCGATTACCGAAGCCCGACCGTTTCTACCTCGCGCGTACCCCAGCATTTGCTCAGGACCATTATGGTTGCAGAGACCCACCCGTCTCTATATCATGCATGTTCTAGATCTATCGCGATTTGCAGAAGCCCTATCATTTCTAATTGCGTATGTTCCAGCAATCGACATTTCATCTTGAGATTACCTAGACCTTGCCGTCTTCATATCTCGCACCATTCTTGTTCGCATATCCGAACTACTACCGGCTTGATTCCTCCGAGGATACGTAGGAAGCCTGACAAGGTTCATCCACCTGATTGACGTGGTCATTTTTCATTCCCCAGCAGATTTCCCTGCATGAATATTATCCCCAGCAGAAGGCGTTGCTCGTTGCTCTCCAACAGAAGACAATCATTCGTAAATTTCCCCAGCAGATTCGAACTAAGTCTGGCTTGATTCCTCCGCGGATACATAGGTCGCCAGCAAAGGTTCAGCCATTTGACCTCTTAGGTCATCTTTTGTTATAACTCCATACTCGTGAGAGTTATTCATCATCCTTCTTTTGTTTTGAAACTCATGTTTCAAAACGGATCCTTCTTTTTATCGTCGACCCCTAATTGCCTTGAAAGAAGCGTCGCCGAGGGGCTACTGTTAGTACCTGATCCAAAAATGAGTTTATTAGGGCTTTCCTAAATATACAAGGACCGTTTGCTTAGATGCGGGACCTGGAGGACCGTTTGCTTGGATGCGGGACCCGGAGGACCGTTTGCTTGAATGCGGGACCCGGAGGACCGTTTGCTTGAATACAGGACCCAGAGGACCGTTAGCTTGGATGCAGGACCCAGAGGACCGTTTGCTTGAATGCGGGACCCAGAGGACCGTTTGCTTGAATGGATGTAGATTTTGCTTGATGAGAAGGTGGTGATTTTTGTGGCTCACCCAAGACCAAGTTGTTGCCGTGAGTCGTACTTTGATGTTTACTGTTTGACTTTGACTTTCGATGGGGTGCGGGTACAGTTGACTGCAGAGTGCTTTCTGCTGGGGATGAATTGTAAAAACTGATTTTTTTTTGAGAAAATAAAAGACACCCTACTTCGAGTGGGAGTTTTTATCTTATTTCAGTTCTTAGACATGCCTTAAGGGCGGACCAAATTAATGTGTGCCCAGCTTAGTGTTTGTTGTCATTGAACTCTTTCTCATTGCTGGGATCCTGAACTTGTTGCTGGTTGGAGGCTCTTGGGTTGCTTTATGAACTTGACAAGGGCCATTTCTGAAGCACTTTTTACCTGGGACGTGGGTGCTTCCTCTGTATGGCTATGGGACGCGCGCGCCTTGTAGACCGGTGTCGGGAGTCGCGCGCCTCTGAGAGGCAAAATTCGGGGTCTGATATTTGCTGACCAAAAGATCCCCCCAACAGCTATAATATCATCTTCTGGTCGACAATTTGATTCCAACAGCTCTCTTTTGCCATTTTTTAACACCATTTTATTGCTCAATTTTGCTTGTGATCTTCTTTCCCATTGCTTCTAACCCTTTTAGTCTTGATGCCGAGGTTGTCAAAAGTTACGAGATGGATTTGTCGACATTTGTGTATTCTTTCAAGACCCATCCCAAAAACGCTTTCATCAAAGATTTCGGGTTTCAAATTCTTTTCACTTTGCGGACATTGAAGCCGGATTGGGACTTGTTGAAGGCTGCTGCAGCCTTTTGGGATTGTGATAGCCATACATTCAACTTTTCGGCTAATGAAATGGTGCCGACCGTCGATGATTTTGGGGCCATTCTGGGTATGCCTTTGGCCGGTCGGATTGCCGTCCCTAAGTATCACCGCGGTGTTGTTGACTCTTAGGTTGACCTTCTAAACATCCCTGTTGGAGAGGTGAAGAAGATGATGCATGGGACCGTTGTTGACATAACTGAGCTTCCGATGTTTTTCAGCTTGCATTCGGAAGATGTCGCGGTTCAGTCTTTTAAGAGAAATGCCATGGCTGTCTGTCTTTTCAGCGAGGTTTTGTTTGTCACTCCTTTGGGTACTGCGGATGCGCAGTTGGCTGAAATTGTGTTGCAGGTGAAAGGACAACGATTTAGCATAATTCCGCTCATTGTAGGAGAGACCTTGCATGGCCTGGACGAATTGCATCGTACGGGCGAGATGCGACAAGGAAGCCCTTTGCTTTTGACCATATGGCTTCGAGAGCATTTCAGGCTTTATGCGTCAAGCGGCGACCTCTCTCCTTTTGCTGTTCATAGGCGACAGTTGCTGATTAGAGATTTGACTGAAGAGGGTTGGAGGAGATTCTTCGCTTCTCGTCTTACAGCTGACATTGAGTGGTGCCCTTGGGGTTTTCACCATTTTGTGGAATGGACCTTCGGTTTTCAGCATGTGGTTTTACCCAGGTTGAGAGACTCTTCGTTTTACCAACCCGAACGGGTTTTGAGGCAGTTCGGTCGTCATCAAATAATTCCTTTTTCGAGGAACGGGATGCTTTGTCCAGTTTCTTACATGGGTCCGGACTTCTCGAGTGAGCTTCAGTCGGCTTGGGGAGATGATCGCAACCGGTGGGCTTCCGCTCCTTTGTATCGGGGTAGTATCTTTCTTCCCGAGAGTTACTTGGATCACTTGCTTGGTACCGTCTACCGCGGCATTACTTGGGTAGATGCTCTTCGGGTTGAATTGCTAGGGAATGACTTTGAGCCTAGCAGTGCTTTGAGGTACAAGGAGGCTGCTTCTGATGTGAACAACATTCTGATCGACCCTTTCGGTACCCCTTTAGATGACTTTTATGCCCGGAGGCGCTCTGTTGCGCAGAAGGTTTCGGTCCGTATCAGTGTTCCTAGACCTCCCAAGAAGAGTAGGATTGATGGTCGTTCGGGTGGTCCTTCAAAGGCCAAGAGAAAATTAGATTTTTCCTAGTACCCCCAAGAGATTGCAAGTAAAATAGACCACTTGTTTTAGGATTTTAATGTTTTTATGTCTTTTAGTAGCTCAACAAAATCCGTTGTAATGGCTTGAATGATTTGAGATTTGAATAAAATTGCATCTTGTTAATTTGAGATGATTTGGGTATTTGTTTATATTTTAGACCGCACCCGAAGGTTGCCTACGTTCCTCCAGTGTAGAGGCTCAGGTCTCCGTAGTTCAAACAGAGGAAGACCATTTTTTTTTGTGCACCCTGTTTTTTGCCTAGACCGCCCTTTCGGGTTTTCAATCTAGCGGGCTTCTTTTTTGCACGTGCTCTAATTTTTGCCTAGGCCGCCCTTGCGGGTTTTCAACCTAGCGAGCTTTTTTTTTTTTTTTTTTTTTTTTGATGGTCTTCATTTATTAAGCGTAGATCTCTTCAACTTGTCGAGGTTGATTTCTTTTGGCAGCTGGTCTCCGTCTAAATCCGCGAGTCGGACTGCACCGCCGCTTAGTATCTTCTTGACCACGTACGGACCGATCCATCGGGGTCCCTATTTTCCAAGGGGGTTCATGGCATTAGAAGGGTGTTGTCTTAGGACCAAATCTCCCACATTGATGTTTCGAGGCTTCACCTTTTTGTTGAAAGCCCTTGCCATTCTTTGTTGATAGGCTCTCATACGTTCGAGTGCCCTTAGCCTTTTCTCGTCGAGTAGAGCTAGCTGTTCATATCGACTTTGCATCCAATTGATTTCATTGACTTGGTTCTCGAGGAGGACCCGTAGGGATGGGACTTCGAGATCTATTGGGAGTACAGCTTCGGAACCATACACCAATACATAAGGAGTTTCTCCAGTTGCTGTCCATATTGATGTGCGGTAGCCCCACAATGCTAGAGGTAGCTTTCCGGGCCAATCCCTTCCGGTGGAGGCCATTTTCTTCACAATGGTCTCGATTGTCTTATTAGCTGCTTCGACCGCGCCGTTTGCTTGAGGGCGGTATGGAGATGACTTGTGCTTGGTAATCTTATATTCTACCAGGAGCGCGTCCATCTCTTTCTCAAAGTGAGAACCATTGTCTGAGATGATTTCATGAGAAACGCCGTACCGGCACATGATGTGGGTCTTCACGAATTCGGCCACTTTCTTGGCGTTGAGAACCCGGTAAGCCTGTACTTCGACCCATTTTGTAAAATAGTCCACGGGTACTAGGACGAAAGATTGTTCGTTGCTGCCAGTAGGGTGAATTTTGCCGATGATGTCTATGCCCCCAACAAGAGAAAGGCCATGGCGTGGTCATGTTGTAAAGCTGTGAGGGCGGAGCGTGCTGTAGGTTGGCATGAAATTGGCATTTGGCGCACCTTTTGACTTTCTCGATGCAGTCTCTTTCCATGGTACTCCAATAATAACCCATGCGGAGTATTTTCTTGGTCAACATAAACCCGTTCATGTGGGGCCCACATTCACCTTTGTGGATCTCATGCATTATCTCTTGAGCTTCGGTCTCAATTGCGCATAGGATATTAATCCCTTCGTGGTGCCTTTTGTAGACTCGGTCTCCGATTAGTACATATCGAGAGGCTAGTCTTTGCAACGCCATTTGAGACTTCTTATTGCTATCCTCGGGATAAGTGCCATTCTTGAGAAAATTCATGATATCTGAATACCACGGGGAGCTTGCCTGGACCTCTTTGACCTCGATACTCATGCAGTATGCCGGACTGTTTCTTCGGGAAATTTTAAAGGGCTTCACCATTTTACCTTCGGGCATTTCGACCAGTGAAGTGATGGTGGCTAGTGCATCAGCAAAACGGTTCTTGTCCCTTGGCAGGTAGTTGAAGGTGATTTCTTGAAACTGTTCAACCAACTCCTCGAGATGTTGACCATACCGTTGCAGAGTCGAGTCTTGAATCTTCCACTTTCTAGATGTCTGATTGATGATGAGTAAGGAATCACCAAATACTTCTAAGCTCGTGACATTTCTCTCGAGGGCCGCTTCGAGTCCCGCTATGCATGCTTCGTACTCGACGATGTTGTTGGTGGCTTCAAATTCGAGGCGGATAGCGATTGGAGTATACATGTCCTTTGGATCGACAAGTAACATCCCTATGCCATATCCATGCTTATTGGCCGTGCCATCGAAAAAAAGTTGCCACTTATCTTCCTCTGTTGTAGCGCAAATTAAATGCTCATCGGGGAACTGTACATCTTCCCCCTTCACTTTGTCACACGGAAATTCAGCAAGCTGATCACTGAACACTTTCCCCTGATGGATTTGAGTGTGACGTAAGTGATATTGTAGCCGGCGAGCATGAAATACCATTTGGCTATTCTTGTTGACATGAAAGGTTTTTCGAAGATGTAGCGGAGCGGGTCCACTTTTGCTACCAACTTGATTGGGAAGGCCTCCATGTAGTGCTTGAGCTTTTGAGTAACCCAAACCAATGCCGCACAAGACTTTTCTAAGACAGAGTAGTTCTTCTCAGCTCCTTGATACCGGCGGCTGACAAAGTAGATAGCATTATTTTTTGTGGAGTCTTGTTGTTCTTGTGCTAACATAGCCCCTAGGGCTTCATCATTGACAGTGAGATAGAGCAAGAGAGGCTTCTCCTTGTGCGGTGGAACCAAAACTGGAGGGCATGTCAAGTAATGCTTCACTTGGTCGAAGGCTTCTTGGCAAGCATCGGTCCATTCTAGAGCCACATTCTTCTTGAGTAGCTTGAAAATTGGTTCACACATGGAAGTGAGTTGGTGCACAAACCGACTGATGTATTGAAGTCTGCCCATAAAACCTTTTATTTCTTTCTGTGTCTTTGGAGGAGGCATGTCAATGATTGCCTTGATCTTGGAGGGATCGGCTTCAATTCCCCTCTCAGTGACCATGTAACCGAGAACCTTTCCTCTGATGACCCCAAAAGTGCACTTTGCGGGGTTGAGTCTCATGTTGTGTTGTCGGAGTCGTTCAAAGAACTTGCGAAGATCGATCAAATGTTGACCGTTGGTTCCCTTCGAATGCATGATCATGTCGTCTATATAGACCTCGATCTCTTTATGAATCATGTCATGGAATAGATCCGTAACAGCCTTTGGTAGGTAGCCCCAGCGTTCCTTAGCCCGAACGGTATGACTGTGTAGCAGAAAGTTCCCCACGGTGTTGTGAAAGCTGTCTTGTGTTGGTCCTCCTCGGTCATGAGAATCTGATTGTAACCGGCAAAACCGTCCACTAACAAGCGGACTTCATAGTTGGCAGTCGAATCGATGAGCATGTCGATGTTTGGTAGCGGAAAATCATCTTTCGGGGAAGCTTTGTTCAAATCCCGGAAGTCCACACAAACTCGAACCTTGCCGTTTGCCTTTTTGACTGTCACAATGTTGGCTAACCAAGTCGGATACTCAATGACTTTGATGAAACCCACACCGAGGAGCTTTTCAATCTCTTTTTTGACTTGTAGGGACCATTCTGGCTTGATCTTTCTGAGTTTCTGCTTTACTGGCTTGGCGTCCTCTCTGATCGGAATTCTATGCTCTGCGACCTTTCTGTCCAAACCCGGCATGTCTTTGTACGACCATGCGAATACATCTACTAATTCTTTGAGCAGTGCAGTCAATCTGTCTTGAAAAAGCTGCCTATCTTCGTTTCTTTCGGCTCTTCGTCGGTACCCAGATTAACAACATGCAATTCCTCATCAGCCCCTGGACCATTTTCACCACGACAACGAACCTGTTGAGCTAGTTCATTTAGGTATGTTATGTTTTCGTGGTCTATTTCATCATAATTTGAATCGTTATTAACTTGTTCATTACGTTCATTATTAGTTAATTCATCATTTATGATGTTTGCAATCTCGGGGTACTCAGAAATATCGAATTTTTCATTAACAAAGAAAGGAAACACATGCTCGGCTATGGCCTCCATATCCTCTTGGGTGAGGTATTAGAGACACTCTCGGACTCGAAAGTAAGTGTGAGCCGCTCTTCTTTTGTTGCTGTGCGGGGTATGCAACCCATTTCTCGGACTAAAAATTCGTTGGATACCATGGGCCCCTTCGTAGAATACCAGTTGTTGATTGGCTCGGAGCTTGGATGGATCTCGTTGATAGATGCACTCTCCATTTCTGTGTTGTCGGAGATGGCGTAGACTTGACAATCGTCCATGATGGCAAATTCTTCGAACATGGTGGCTAGATTGGATAGTTCTTCCCCCACGGTAATCTCTACCTCGGATCCCATAGTCACTTTCTTACCTCACCACTCTTGGGGTGACATCGGAATAGGCTCCCTTTCTCGTGTCGGGATTTCACGATCAGTGAAGATCTCGAGGCTGGGCTTTCTGACGCCCTTGTTGTTAACCCATGGCTCGGGAAAGATCATGTACGGAACATCTTCCCCTTGGCGAATAAAATAACCGTTCAGTGTGTTGCAGTAAGGCCTCAAGTTGGGGATTTCATATTGTCGGCCTTCTGTGCGAGCTCGGGTCTTTTGATTCTTGACTGCTTGCTCGTATTTTAAGTCATCCTCGGTAGGCTCGTATCCCAAACCAAACTTGTTTCTGACAAAAGGAACTTCTACGGGGTGCAATATTCCTTGTTGATGCTTCCCTAGGCCTAGACCGGTAAAGTGATTCATGTTCCTCATCATACGGAGGATTTTAGGATTACCGAGGGTCCATTGCCCGTTTCCCCCTTCTTTGTCGATGGCGTTGACGCCAGAGAGAGTGGAATCTTCTATCCCGTGTTGAACTTGGTGAACGGGTTGTCACCCTTTTTTGTGGATGGTGACATTCTCGGCCATGACGGTGACTATCTCGTCCCCATTTCTGATCTTGACACACTGATGGAGAGTGGAAGGGACAGCATTGGAACTGTGGATCCAAGGTCGGCCCAAAAGTAAGTTGAACGAAGCTGGGACATCAAGTACTTGGAATGGGACGGACATGATCATGCTTCCAAATTCGATATCAACTTCTAGCATTCCCATGACTGTACGGGCAGTGCTGTCGTACCCTCTAATGACTTGGGTAGAAGGTTGTAAATCAGAGATTTTGAGCCCCAGTATGCCCATGACTCGGCTAGGCATTAAGTTGAGTGCGGAACCACCGTCTACTAAAACTCTTGAAATGGGTCTCCCCCTTGCCTTTACTTTGAGGTAGATGGCTTCATTGTGATCGGACCCAAATGGTGGGAGGTCCATGTCGGCAAAAGTGATGACATTGCCGAAGTGAATGTGACCTATCATTGCTGTGAGGTCTCCGGGAGTGGTGTCGGGAGAGACTGATGTGTCATCCAAGTTCTTGATGACGAGGTCTCGGTGCTTCTTTGATGATGCAATAAGGTCCCAGATGGATATGTTGGCTTGTGTCTTCTTGAGTTGTGTTAACAAAGGATCTTCGGGTATGTCACGTGCTTGCGATCTTGGAGAAGAGGTGTTGGTTGCTGTATTTGTGGGAACCGAGGCGCTCGCTATTACCCGGCCACTGCAGGTGAGCACATTCACGGACCCTTGTAGCTTCTTCTTCCTATTCTGTAAGACTTCCCTTATAATCTCATCATAAGTCACAACATAACAAGAATTATCAAGTTTATTCATGCCATCGGAGCCCTCATTCACAATTGGGATCGAATGAGTGGTTCCTTCAAACTCTCCTACCTCTATTACATTGACACCACCCTCATTAGGGATTATGAATTCCTTCTTGTCTATAAGGTCTTGGATGGTGTTGCGGATGGAGAAGCAATCCTCGGTGAGGTGGCCGGTGCATTGATGGTAGTCACACCACTTGTGATGGGCATGGTTGTACCCTTAAAGAGGAGTGATTTGTCCCTTGGCTTTTAGAGCTTCATAGGCCTCAGTGATGGTCATGCCATTAAGCCGAGTGTAGACGCGGTCATTTTGGAACCGCTTGCCTTATGGTGGAGGGACCTTCTTGTAATTCCCCTTGTCGGTAGTAACGGCATTGACAGAAGCCTCTTTGTTTGAATTAGAGGCGGCCTTGTAACGGTAAGTAGGAGTTGCTTTCTTGATCTCCTTAAGCAAGTCATCCATGCGTACCCCCACCTCATACATTTGGGAGAAGTCGGAGTAGAAAGCCCCACTTAGGTGGGTGCGGAGATCAATCTTGAGACACTTGAGGAAAATGTCCATTTGCTCTTTTGTGTTTGGCCTCTCAACAATTTCAGAGAGCTTGTCATTCCATCTCTTTGTGAAGTCAATGAAGGACTCGTTGTCTCTTTGAGTGGTGTTCTCGAGCTCTTTCCTTGTGGGCCGGTGAGTGGTGTTGCCTTGATATTGATTTTTGAAGGCAAGCATAGCGGCGTCCCAATCAAGACGGACAGTGAGCAGGAGAGTTGCATACCAATCTTTTGCCGCCCCCTCGAGAGTGAGAGGAAAGCATTGAGCCATCACTTTTGGGGAGACCTTCTTCGGAACCATAGCCCAAATGTAAGTCTCGATGTGAGCCATCGGGCATGAGTTGCCCTTAAACTTGCTAATGTCGGTCATCTTTAACTTGTCGGGGAGAGAGGCCATCGTACTCATAAGAATGGATGACTGATAAAGGCTTGTGTTGGAGCCTTTTCCCATGTTGAGGCCGTCAAATTTCTGATCAATGTAGGCCATGATGGAGTCGACCATTTTGTGGTCGTTGTTGTCGGTGCTTGGCTCTTCCACTTTTTTGGTACGGGCACTAACATATGGGTTTCAAACAAGACTTGGGTCCACTCGGATTCCTCATTGTCATTAACCTCCTTGTTCTTGGAGAGCTTGAGAAGTTTGGCTTTCAATTGGTCGACCTCGGCCTCGTGGGCCTCCCTTTGACTATCGACATGAGCTTGCCACAAGGCTTCTTTAGTTTGAGCCTCGTTGTTGAGAGTGGTGACTTGTTGTTGAAGAGTTTGGACCATGGCAGAGAGTTGCTCGAGAGTCATGGTGTTGTAGGTGCTGGAGTCGCCGGCCATTGATGATGCAGAAGCTGTTGGAGTGATTGGTTCACGGACAAGCCTATTGGATGAATCCCTGTAGACGCGGAGAGTACCAATCGGACCTATAATTGGAGAAGTATCCCTTGTCAGTCTCAGTTCACACTTTCGGTCCATGAAGAGGTTGAGAACACACAGTTGGGCACATGACTCGAACCACATAAGAAAAAGACTCCCTTTTTTTTTTTTTTTTTTAATAAGTCGGAGGGAACGGGTCCCTTTTGGGGTTTCTAAGAAGATAATGGAATCGTCACACTAGTATATAGACCATCTCGCGGTCCCATATACTCATCGGATTCCATCGCGTTTGTGAATTCTACATGTATCGGGATTAAACTAAATTAATGTAGTAAAACATACATGCGGGGACGGATTTTTATTTTCGTCCAAGATAACAACTTTTGGGGACGGATTTTTATTGCGTCCGTTTCAACAAGTTGGCATGTATGATTGAAAACATTAGTTTAGGGAAATCTCGGTACATGAAAACCGACTTGGTCACGGAGTTTTAGACCCTAACTAGAATTGTGTGGTTTGTGCTCGGCTAAAGAGAGGCTTAAAGGTCACCCCCGGCATGTAGTCATGAACTACGCCACGGGCTGAGGTTTACCGCTTCGAAAGAGTCAAGGTCGAGTGGAGCTTGAAACTTTCTAGGACGGGCCTCGACGGGTTTGGGGTTAGACTTGTGTGACTCGATAGTGAGCAATTCATAGGAGTAATGTGCATGTAGTGTGAGGTCTATCACGTGACAATTTTTTTTTTTAAATTTTTTTGAAAAGAAAAGATAAAAAAACACATAAGCACGTAAATTACAACTCCCGAATCACCCGTGTGACCGGTAAATAAACATAAAATTAAAACAGTTCAAGGGTCCAATTTTGTTCTGATGCAGGCAACTGTGCCCACACCCCACTGTTCTGTTCAGTCCCTGAAACCTGTTCTTGTCCTGGAAATTGTCCCAGAAGAGCGCACCTCAGGCTGGTGTTGTGGAAAGCGCGCGCCTGGCGCATTGTATATGGGAGGCGCCCGCTTCTGGGCTGACCTGTCAGATTGTCAGAACCTTATGGACTCAGGGGATTGCCCTGGTCCTGATTGTGTGATGAAACCCCTGCAATGTTTGTTAGCATGAAATAATAGGAAGAATAGGAAGAACAGATGGAAGGTGGGCAATTCTGGAATTTGATGTGGGACGCGCGCGCTTTGGACAATGAAGGTCCGAGGCGCGCGCTTCCCATATCAATTTCTAGAATGCCCAGAAAAGTGAATTATGAACAGACACACAAGTTTAACCCTCAAGCACTCCCCAGCAGAGTCGCCACTGTAGATACCCCCGGGGAACCGCGGCTTGGCTAGAGCGCGCGAGTTACCCTAGGACGTCCACTTGATTTTAAGAGTCGCCACCCACGTTTTTGAGGAACGTAAGAAAACCTAAAGAAAGCTGATTTTTGTACGAAAACCAGAGATTCGGGAGAGAAGGGTTCGGGGGTTAGGTTACGAAATGGGAAGTACTTAAACACCCATTTCGCCCGAGCAAAGTCGGTCTTGTTTGTTCATAATTCACTTTAAAGATAAATGTGTTCTTCCTATTTGAATAATGATAAAAAGGGGTTTTATTGTTTAAAATGTAGGGAGATAACTCCTAGGCCAATTCAATGTAATGAAAGGGCCATTGGTGTCATGTCCCAAATGGTTTTGGGGTGATTGCACATTTGATTGAAAAAGAAGAAGAATTAGAAGAAGAAGAAGAAGATTAAAGTTAAGACATTTTACCTATAATATCCTTCAAAGAGAACCTCTTGAAAAGCCTTGAAGAAGAGGCTGAATACTTGGAGAGAATATCTTTAGTAAATTGCCTAGAGTAAGGTTCATGGTGGGAAATTCTTAAGGTGCCAAAAGAGGTCAAAAAAGGGTCAAAAGTCCTCCTTCCAATGATGGATTGGAGGGGTTTTTATAGTTGAAAGAGGGGAGTTTTTGGAGCCAAACGGAGTCTCCAAGAAATCTTTCTCGGGCAAAATCATGTATAATGAGCAAGGGAGAGATTCTTGGGCAGAATCTGTAACTGACGCACCCAGAAGCGCGCGCATCCCATCTAGGCGGCGGAAGGCGCGCGCGTCTGGCCTCAAGGGGCGGAGGCGCGCGACTCTGAAAGGCAAAATCTTACATAATGGACTAGAAAGTTAGAACTGTTATTCAGTTTAGTCCCTGGACTTAACGGAGCCCGTCTGGAACTTAACCAAAGTAACAGAAAGTAACAGAAAACACTTAAAAAAGGGAGAAACACAAAATCAAGTGTGCAATCGGGGTGAGCGGTCCAAGGCGGGGTTTCTACACGATGACAGTTGTATTCAAATTTGAAATTTGAATTTGCAACGTTCTAAACTAACCATAGTGTTGGATACTAGTATGACCATGGTTGAGTTGAACCAACTTAAATTTCTTCAACCAAGGTTCCATGCGACAGAGTGAGTATGAGGTAGGTATCAACCTATGCGGTAGACATCATTCATGCG
Organism: Campanula takesimana; assembly: GCA_026119855.1. Taxonomy (NCBI): domain Eukaryota; kingdom Viridiplantae; phylum Streptophyta; class Magnoliopsida; order Asterales; family Campanulaceae; genus Campanula; species Campanula takesimana. Next base: position 228,765 of record JAOWBW010001342.1, read on the forward strand.
GTAAGGTAGATTGCATAAGGTAACCTTGGTCATGCGGCAGGCTTCATGTGGTAGGCTTGGGCCTTACCTCATATCTCCAGACTTAGAAAAAATTGAGGGTCCTCATCTGCTAAGCCTATAAAACTATAAAGTGGACTATTCTAAATGAAGTATAAGTACTTCTTACAATATATCCTAAAGTCCATAAAGAGTAAAATTAGGTTATGGGATCAATCAAATTAAGGTAATAGGAGTGGTTTATAATAAGCATACCCAACAAACAAACTTTAGTCAAAACGGAAATGAGTCGCTCTATGATGCTTGGGAAAGGTACAAGGAGCTATTAAGGATGTGCCCACACCACGGGCTTGAGAAGTGGTTGATAGTGCACACTTTCTACAATGGTCTCACGTTCAAGACGAGAGAGACAATAGATGCCGCCACAGGAGGAGCACTCATGAACAAGGCGGTAGATGAAACATATGACTTGATAGAAAACATCTCCTTAAATCCATTTTTGTTAACTTTTATGGGCAAAAACGGGGTATGTATTCAAACACATACAATCCGGAATGGAAAAATCACCCTAATTTTTCCTATAGGAGTAACAACGTTTTAAACCCACAACCTTCTTCACAACCACCGGGATTCACACAAAGTTTCAATGGTAATCTTAATGCCTTCCTATTGTGTATGCATATTATAAACCACTCCTATTACCTAGATTTGATTGATTCCATAACCTTATTTTCCTTTTTATGGACTTTAGGTTTTATTGTAAGAAGTTCTATAACTTCATTAGTTAAGTCCATTTTTAGTTTAGTTAGGCTTAGAAGATCAGCCCCTCAAATTTTGAAGAAATGCTGCTGTAGACACCCCGCCTTGGACCGCTCACCCCGATTGCACATTTGATCTTGTGTTTCTCCCCATTTTAAGTGTTTCTCGTTAGTTTCTGTCACTTCCGTTAAGTTCCTGACTGAATTTGTTAAGTCCAGGGACTAAACTGAATAACAGGGCTGACTTTCTAGTCCATTCTGTCAAAATCGCCTTCCCTAAGTCGCGCGCCTCCGACAGGAGGATCCAGACGCGCGCGCCTCCCGCCCCCAAAGCAGGAAGCGCGCGCCTCTGGGCGTCAGTTACAGATTTCTGGCCAGGATTCTCTCCCTTGCTCAATTTACAGGATTTTGCCCGGGAAAGATTTCTTGGTGACTGAGTTTTGGCACCAAAAACATCTCTCTTTCACCTATAAAAACCCCCCTTTACCTCCATTTTCAAGGACCTTGACCTTGACCTGGGACCTTGGACCTTTTGGCTCTCAATCTCACATTCTCAATAAGAAACAAAAGTTTCATACTTACAAAGCATTTTCCAAAGGATTTCTCCAAGTAATTCAACAAGAAGTGTTTGAAGTCTCTTGAAGTCTAGGTAAACCTATTTCTTTCCCCTTCCCAACTTCATCTCTTTTCTCTATCTTTTTGTTTTATCAAAGTGCAATCACCCAAATCATTTTGGGACATGACTCTAATGATCACCTCATCTCATTGAGGATGGTTAAGGAGTCATCTCCGACATTCCAAACTCTATTTTAAAACCCCTTTTTATGATTTAAAGAAGAAGAAAAAGAACATTTATCATTTATGTAGATTTTGATCAAGCAAGACCAACTTTAGTTGGGCGGGATGGGTGTTTCGGTACTTCCCATCTCGTAACCTAACCCCCGAACCTCAAAACAAAGAATCTCTGTTTTCGTAATCAAACTTAGGCTATTATCAATAGGTTTTTCTTATGTTCCTCAAAACATAGGTGGCGACTCTAAAAACAAGTTAGACATCCTAGGATAACTCGCGCGCTCTAGGCAAGCCGTGGTTCCCCCGGGGTATCTACAGTGGCGACTCTGCTGGGGACATTTGAGGGTTAAACTTGCATTCTGATCAAAATCTACATCTTTTTTGGGCATTCTGACTCCTGATGGGGGAGGCGCGCGCTTCGGGCCTCTTCAGCCTAAGGCGCGCGCATCCCCATCAAGGACCAGAATCGCCCGCTTCTTCATGTTCTTCATCTTCTTCTTCTGCTATTTTCCACTAATCATTTCTGCAGGGGTTACAATATGCACATAGGACCAGGGCAATCCCCTGAGTCCAAAATCTAACAATATGACAGGTGTGCCCAGAAGCGCGCGCCTCCCAATTGCATCGCGCCATGCGCGCGCGTCTCGTATCAACACTCAGAGGCGCACACTTCTGGGTTGGTTCCCAGAACAGAAACAGGTCTCAGAACAGAGCAGTGTGATGGGGGTATGGGCACAGTTTCCTGCATCAGTGGTTATTCTGAACTTCGGTCTGTTTTAATTTTATGTTCTATTTTATCGGTCACACGGGTGATTCGAAAGTTGTAATTATGTGCTTATTTGTTTTTTTTTATTTCTTTTGAAAAAAAAAATATAAAAAATATTTTGTCACTTGTTAGGCCTCACACTACGTGCACATTATTCCTATGAATTTTTCACTATCGAGTCGCACAAGTCCAACCCCAAACCCGTCGAGGCCCGTCCTAGAAAGTTTCAAGCTCCAATCGACCTTGGCTCTTTCGAAGCGGTAAACCTCAGCCCGTGGCGTAGTTCATAACTACATGCCGGGGGTGACCTTTGAGCCTCATATTCAAGCCGAGCACAAGCCACACAATTCTAGTTAGGGTCTAACAATCCGTGACTCAAGTCGGTTTCCATGTACCGAGATTTCTCTAAACTAATGTCTTCAAATCATACATGCCAACTTGTTGAAACGGACGCAATAAAAATCTGTCCCCAAAAGTGGTTATTTTGGACGAAAATAAAAATCCGTCCCCGCATGTATGCTTTACTACATTAATTTAGTTTAATCCCGATACATGTAGGATTCACAAACGCGATGGAATCCGATGAGTATATGGGACCGCGAGATGGTCTATATACTAGTGTGACGATTCCATTATTTTCTTAGAAACCCCAAAAGGGATCCATTCCCTCCGACTTATAAAAAAAAAAGAGTCTTTTCTTATGTGGTTCGAGTCGTGTGCCCAACTGTGTGTTCTAAGCCTCTTCGTGGACCGCAAGTGTTACTCAAGACTGACAAGGGCCTCTTTTGCAATATAGGTTCAATTGGTACTTACAGAGTCTACCGGGATTCGGCAAATCGGTTAGTCCGTGAAGAGATCACTCCAACAGCTCCTACATCAACAATGGCCGGCGGCTCCAACACCAACAATACCATGACTCTCGAGCAACTCGCAACCATGGTCCAACTCCTCCAAGAGCAAGTCTCCACCCTTAATAAGGAGGCACAAAGCAAAGACGACATTTGGCAATCCCACCTCGACAGCCAAAGGGAGGCCCACGAGGCCGAGATGGAGCTAATGAAAGAAAAGCTCACTAATCTTGCCAAGGGGAAGAGCAAAAATGACGATTACGAATCCGAATGGACCGAAGGTTTGTTCAAAAGTCCTTATGTCAACACCCGCACCAAGAAAGTGGGAGAGCCAAGTTCCGAGAACAATGAGCCCAAAATGCTGGATTCTATCATGGCCTACATCGACCAAAAATTCAATAAGCTCAACATGGGGAAAGGCTCCGACACAAGTCTTTATCAATCATCCATCCTCATGAGTACTATGGCCGCTCTTCCTGATAAGTTCAAGATGCCCGACATAAGCAAATTCAAGGGCAACTCTTGTCCTATGGCTCACATTGAGACTTATATTTGGGCAATGATTCCGAAGAAGGTCTCCCCCAAGGTGATGGCTCAATGCTTTCCACTCACTCTCGAGGGGGCAGCAAAAGATTGGTATGCTACTCTCCCGCTCACTGTCCGTCTTGATTGGGACTCCGCCATGCTTGCCTTCAAGAACCAATACCAAGGCAACACCACTCACCGGCCCACAAGGAAAGAGCTAGAGAACACTACTCAACGAGACCACGAGTCCTTCATCGACTTCACAAGGAGATGGAATGATAAACTCTCCGAGATTGTGGAAAGGCCAAATACCAAGGAGCAAATGGACATCTTTCTCAAATGTCTCAAAATTGATCTCCGCACCCACCTAAGTGGGGCTTGCTATGCGGATTTCTCCCAAATGTATGAGGCGGGGGTCCGAATGGACGAGTTGTTCAAGGAAGTCAAGAAAAGTGCTCCTAGCTACCGCTACAAGGCCGCTTCCAACTCCAAAAAAGAGGTCTCGGTCAACGCCGTCACTATCGACAAGGGGAATTACAAAAAGGTTCCTCCACCCCAAGAGAAGAAGTCTCGAAATGACCGTGTCTACATGCCTCTCCAAGGCATGACTCAAACCGAAGCTTTCGAAGTCCTCAAAGCAAAGGGTCAAGTCACACCCGTACAAGGGTACCAACCCAAGACGGTCAACCCCAATCATGCTCACCACAAATATTGTGGCTACCACCAATATAGTGGCCACACCACCGAGGAATGCTTCGTTCTCCGCAATGTCATTCAAGATCTCATAGACAAGAAAGAATTTGTAGTGACTAATGGCGAACATGTCAATGTAATAGAGATAGGAGAACTCGAGGGGACCACCCATTCAACCCCAATTGTGAATGGGGGCCCCAATGTTATGAATAAACTTGACAATTCTTGTTATGTTGTAACTTACGATGAGATAATGAGGGAAGTACTAGAGAATAGGAAAAAGAAGCAAGATGGGAACGTCAACATGCTAACTCGATCCGGTCGAGTCATAGCAAGCAACCCTTCCACTTCCGCACCAAGCTCCTCTTCTCAAAGGCCGCAAGCTCGCGACACTCCCGAAGATCCTCTACTTGTCCAACTCAAGAAAACTCAAGCCAACATCTCTATTTGGGACCTCATCGCATCCTCAAAGAAACACCGAGATCTTGTCATCCGCAATCTCGATGATACATCAATTTCTCCTGATACTACTCCCGAGGACCTCACAGCAATGATCGGTCACATTCATTTTGGCAACGTCATCACCTTTGCCGATATGGACCTTCCACCATTTGGTTCCGACCACAACGAGGCTATTTACCTCAAGGTACGAGCAAGGGGGATGCCCATCTCAAGAGTCTTAGTGGACGGTGGTTCCGCACTCAACCTCATGCCTAGCAGAATCATGGGAATACTGGGGCTTAAGGATTCCGATTTGAAGCCTTCTACTCAAGTAATCCGAGGTTATGACAGCACCGCCCGTACAGTCATGGGCATGATTGAAATAGACATTGAGTTTGGGAGCATGGTCATGTCCGTTCCATTCCAAGTGCTTGACATCCCGGCCTCGTTCAAATTGCTTTTGGGTCGACCATGGATTCACAGTTCTAATGCCGTCCCGTCAACTCTCCATCAATGTGTCAAGATCCGAAATGGTGATGAAATAGTGACCGTCATGGCCGAAAACATCACTATCCACAGAAAAGGTGAGCCCGTCCACCAAGTTCAGCATGGTTTACCAGACTCCACTCTCTCCGGCGTCTCAATCAACGCCATTGACAAAGAAGGGGGAAACGGATCATGGACCCCCAGCAATCACAAAGTCCTCCGCATGATGAGGAATATGGACTACTTCCCTGGTTTAGGCCTAGGGAAATATCAACAAGGAATCCTACATCCTGTGCAAGTCCCATTTGTCAAGAACACATTCGGTTTGGGGTACGAGCCTTCTTGAGAAGACTTGAAACAAGAGCAAGCGATCAAGAATGAAAAGGCCCGGGCTCGTAAAGAAGGCCGTCGTTATGTGGTCCCTAATCTAAGGCCTTACCGCAAGACGTTGAATGGCTATTTTGTCCGCCAAGGGGAAGACATTCCATACATGATCTTTCCCGAGCCATGGGTTAGCAATAAGGGTGTCAAAAAGCCCGGTCTCGAAATCTTCTCCGATTGTGAGATACAGAAATCTGAAAGGGAACCAACTCCCATGTCGCCCCGTGAATGGTGGGGAAGGAAGGTGACTATAGAGTCCGAGACAGAAATCATCGTGGGGGAAGAACAGACAGGTTTAGCCTCCATGTTCGAAGAGCTTGCCATAATGAATGAATGCCAAGTCAACGCCATCCATGACACCGTCATCATGAATGAGACTATCAGTGAGATCCCGCCAAGCTCTGAGCCGATCAACAATTGGTATTCTACGAAAGGGCCCGTGGTATCCGAAGAATTCTTAGTCCAAGAAATGGGTTGCATACCCCGCACAGCCACAAAGGAAGAGCGGCTCACACTTACTTTCGAGTTCGAGAGTGTCTCGAATACCCTCACCCAAGAGGATATGGAGGCCATAGCCGAGCGTGTGTTTCTTTTCTTTGCTAATGAAAAATTTGATATTTCTGAGTACCCTGTGTCGCGACCCCGGACCCCGCGGGCCCCGGGACCGCGAGCTGGACGTCGACTCTAAAACCAAAACTCAGAAATACTGAAGTTAAAAATTCCAATTGATACCAAAAGGGTGAAGAACCAAAGTTTTACAAAACCATGTTTGATAAAATTCAATTACAACTAACATAAACTTCCACAAGTTTATGCCCAATAAAATACAAATATACAATTCTTAGTGACGCCATTGTTTGGTACAACTACCCCAAAAAGGTTACACATTTACATAATGTAAACCAACCTATAACAACATTCCCCAAAAGAATGGATCCACACTCGACGTCCTCTTTCTCGTGATCAGCGAGACTAATCCTTAGCACCTGGGGGGGGGGTTTTAAGGAAAAACAAAGATAAAAGAAACGGGGGTGAGATAAATCTCAATAAGTTACTAATGCAACTACATGACATGCTATGATGCAATAAGTAATAAACAATGGTAAATATCACATAGCACATAGCATTTATCACATAACAGATAGCAGCGGAAATAAACACATAACAAAGGATATAGCCAAGGTTTTCCAAACCGGAACATCCAAATAAAGGATCACTGCGCAGCTTCAATAATCAACAAATCATCATCTTCATAATAGCATGAAAGCCGAAGAGAAAACCCCGGTACCGGAACCAATAACCAAAGAAGTGTCACAAAGGACGGGAGACATGCCACAAAGTCATGCTCCAAGTAAAGCTAAAATGCACACAAGGGAGCTAGCTCTTCTCACATCCAAGGCCAATCTGGAGGAGGGTAATAAGGGGGCAAAACAATGGTCAACATCACAATGGACTTGGCCGTGCCATCATAATGTTTCGCATCGCCCAAACACACACAAAATACCAGCTGGACTTTCACGTAAAGGCTAAGTAATAAAATACTAGCACTATAAACAACAAGGGATTCCAAAGTAGGGAATCATGCCAAATAATCACCAAGAAGATGAAATGAACCAACAATACACAATAAGAGTGCTCAAAAATCCAAATCAACAATTAATGAATTTCAAACACAACCTTGATCACAAAGGACCCAATCTTAACACTAAGGTGTACTACAATGTTCACTAAGGTCAACTAGAAGGACACCCAAGACTTAGACCAAAGCACGTTCTTCAATCACACAAATTAACAAAATGTAAAGTTTCAGGGGTTCTGTGCGGCCGCCCAAAGTGGGTTGTGCGGTCGCCCAAAAAGCCTCAAAACAAGAACAAAAGCTTTCAGAAAGATGCGCGGTCGCCCAGGAGGTTTTGTGCGGTCGCACAATGCTCTGGATTTCCAGAAATCGGGAAGAACAACATGGGTTCTTCCATTTTCAAACCCAAAACACATTCAACCAAAATCCAACCTTCCAACTCATATACTAAAGTGCCAAAACAACTTATAAGTCTAAAAAGACTCCTAAAACAACATTTAACAACCAAAATCAAGAATCAAACCCAACATTCAAGATTTCACCATTTTTGATCAAAAACCCAAATAAATTCCAAACAAATTCAAAACTCATTCAAACTTCAAATGTAACACATCAAACAATATCTAAACATGATATGAATATTTTAGCATTAAAATGGGGGAAAAGTAACTTACTTGAAATTTCTCAAAGTTGATGGATTTCAAATCTTTTTGACTCTACGCGATCCTATCGACGATCTAAACAATGTTCACGTTTTAAGAAATGAATAATAATGAAAGGAAGAAGGGGTAAATGAAGAGAGAAGGAAGATGAAGAAAACTTACCCTTTTCTACTTGGAGAGAGAGAGAGAGATGCTGGGAAGGGAGGGAGTAGGGTGAGGGAGATGGAGTGTAAGAGGGAGGAGGAGGTGTAGGGAGAGGGTAGGAATAATTTAAAAACTTACACAAAGACCCCTCCTCAATACTACCCAACTCAAAACTCCCCACTAACAACTAAGACCCAATATTTCTACACTAGCACAAATAACTCAAGTAAAATGCTAGGCATAAATTATTATAACACATAAATTGCACACATAATATTCAAATAAATAATAATTTAAATAAATAAATAAGCAAATAATTAAATAAAAATCATTTAATTACTAATAAAATAGAGCCTATATTTCGGGTCGTGACACCCTGAGATTGCAAATATCATAAATGATGAATTAACTAATAATGAACTTAATGAACAAGTTAATGACGATTCAAATTATGATGAAATAGACCACGAAAAACACAACATACTTAAATGAACTTGCTCAACAGGTCCGTAGTCGTGGTGAAAATGGTCTAGGGGCTGACGAAGAATTGCATGTTGTTAATCTGGGTACCGAAGAAGAGCCAAGAGAAACTAAGATCGGAAGCTTCTTCAAGGGGGACGACAGAGACAGATTGACTGCACTACTATGGGAGTTCGTGGATGTGTTCGCATGGTCATACAAAGACATGCCGGGTTTGGACAGAAAGGTAGCGGAGCACAGAATTCCGATCAGAGAAGATGCCAAGCCAGTAAAGCAGAAGCTCAGAAAGATCAAGCCAGAATGGTCTCTGCAAGTCAAAGAAGAGATCAAGAAGCTCCTCAGTGTGGGTTTCATCAAGGTTATCGAGTATCCGACATGGTTAGCCAACATCGTGACAGTCAGAAAGGCAAACGGCAAGGTTCAAGTTTGTGTGGACTTCCGGGATTTGAACAAAGCTTCCCCGAAAGACGATTTTCCACTCCCTAACATCGACATGCTGGTCGACTCCACTGCTGCCTACAAGGTTCGCTCATTCATGGATGGGTTCGCTGGGTACAATCAGATTCTCATGGCCGAGGAAGATCAACATAAGACAGCCTTCACAACACCGTGGGGTACCTTTTGCTACACAGTCATGCCATTTGGGTTAAGAAACGCTGGGTTAAAAATCATTTAATTACTAATAAAATAGAGCCTATATTTCGGGTCGTGACATTCACTCCCCCTTAAAGAAAATTCGACCCGGATTTTAACGAGACTTACCTTAAACAAAAAGCCACGGAAATTTCCTCTCGATCTCGTCACGAAGCTCCCACGTCGACTCCTCGATGTTATGATTCCTCCAAAGAACTCGAACCAACGCGATGCTCTTGCTCCTCAACTCTTGGACTTTAGAATCTAGGATCCGAACCGGTCGTTCCTCATAAGACATATCTGGCTCAATATCCTCCGGTATCCTTGGTAACACGTGAGACGGATCATGAACATACTTCCGAAGCATAGAAACGTGAAAAACGTTGTGCAACCGGTCTAAGGATGGCGGTAACGCGAGACGATACGCTAGAAGTCCAACCTTTCCCAAAATCTCAAACGGACCAATAAACCTCGGATCCAATTTGCCTTTCTTCCCAAATCTACGAATACCCACCTTCGGAGACACTTTCAAGAACACAAAATCACCGGTCTGAAAACTAAGATCTCTCCTTCGGTTATCCGTGTAGCTCTTATGTCGACTCTGGGCTGTCTTCAATCGATCCCGGATAACTTTAACTTTCTCAACCGAATCCCGAAGCAAATCAATACCCAAAACTTTTGCTTCACCAACCTCATCCCAACAAATAGGCGATCTACACTTTCTTCCATACAAGGCCTCATACGGTGCCATCTCGATACTAGCCTGATAACTGTTGTTGTAAGAGAATTCCACTAACGGTAGGTGCGAATCCCAAGAATCGGAAAAGTCTATCGAACACGCTCGCAACATATCCTCCAAAATCTGAATAGTCCTCTCGGATTGACCATCGGTCTGAGGATGAAAAGCCGTACTGAATCGCAAATCTGTACCCAAAGCTTCCTGAAATGCCTTCCAGAATCTAGAAGTAAACCTCGGGTCTCGATCTGACACAATGCTAACCGGAACTCCATGCAATCTAACAATCTCGTCGATATAAAGGGTCGCAAGCTTCTCCATCGAATATCTGATGTCAATAGGCAAGAAATGGGCACTCTTGGTCAATCTATCCACTATTACCCAAACACTGTCATACTTCCTACGGGTACGAGGCAGTCCCGTAACGAAATCCATAGTCATATGCTCCCATTTCCACTCGGGAATCTCTAACGGCTGAAGTAATCCCGCGGGTCTCTGATGCTCGGCTTTGACCTGCTGACACGTTGGTTAAACACCTCGATACATACTCCGCTAGCTCTCTTTTCATATTAATCCACCAAAATTGTTGCTTCAAATCCTGATACATCTTCGTACTACCCGGATGAATAGTATACCTCGATTTGTGACCCTCATCAAGAACTCTCTGTTTAATTCCATCAACATCCGGAACACACAAACGACCACGGAAAGTCAGAACTCCACTCGAGCTCAATGAAAAATCCTCGAAATTCTTTTCCTTCAATTTACCCATTATCTTCACCAACTCGGGATCTTCTTTCTGAGCTTCCTTTATCCTTTGAATTAGGGTCGGAGATACCCTAATATTCGCAAAAATATCCCCATGTCTCGATTCACGAGGAGACCAATCTCGAACATCCTCAAGCATTTTCCATTCACGGACCATCATCGAAGCCACATAAGACTTTCTGCTAATCGCATCGGCTACCACATTCGCCTTTCCGGGTGATAAGAAATCGTGCAATCATAATTCCTTCAACAATTCCATCCATCGGCGCTGTCTATTATTCAACTCTTTCTGGGAGAAAAGGTATTTCAAGCTCTTGTGATCGGTAAAAATCTCAAACTTCGCCCCATAAAGGTAGTGCTTCCACTTGTACAACGCAAATACAATAGCCGCTAACTCCATATCATGAGTCGGGTAATTCTGCTCACTAGGGGTCAACTTCCTCGAAGCATACGCAATTACTTTCCCATTCTGCATCAACACACAACCCAAACCCTCTTTCGAAGCATCACTGTAAATCACTAGGCCATCGCTCCCATTAGGCAAAGACAAGATCGGTGCTGTAGTCAACCTCTTCTTCAATTCCTCGAAACTCTTGTCACATTTCTCAGTCCACACAAACGGAACATTCTTCCGGGTCAACTGAGTCATCGGAGTAGCAATCCTCAAAAACCCTTCAATAAACCTTCTGTAATAACCGGCTAAACCCAGAAAATACGGATCTCAGTCACTGACTCGGGTCTCTTCCAATCCACTATTGCCTCTATCTTTGAAGGATCCACCGAAATCCCATCTTTCGAAATAACATGACCCAGAAATGACACCTTCTCGAGCCAAAATTCGCATTTACTAAACTTCGCAAATAATTTCTCCCTCGCAAGAACGGATAAAACTGTCCTCAAATGTTGTTCATGCTCCTCTCGAGATTTCGAATAAACAAGAATGTCGTCGATGAAAACCACCACAAACGAATCAAGATAAGGATGGAAAACTCGGTTCATCAAATCCATAAATACGGCCGGCGCGTTAGTCAATCCAAACGGCATAACCAAGAACTCGTAATGACCGTACCGAGTGCGAAAAGCAGTCTTCGGATATCCTCCGATCGAACCTTCAACTGATGGTACCCACTCCTCAAATCAAGCTTGGAACACACGGACCCTTGAAGTTGATCAAATAAATCATCGATGTGGGGTAGAGGATACTTGTTCTTCACACTGTACCTGATTCAACTTCCGTAATCGATGCACAATCTCAACGAACCGTCTTTCTTCCGCACAAACAAAACCGGTGCTCCCCACGGGGAAACACTAGGGTGGATAAACCCTCGATCAAGCAACTCTTTGCACTAAACCTTCAGTCCTTCAATTCAGCGAGAGCTAACCTATACGGCGCTTTCGAAATCGGAGCCGTTCCCGGCAAAAGATCTATACAAAACTCAATCTCACGATCGGGGAGGCATCTCATACTCGTAGAGAAAACATCAGGAAATTCCCGGACTACCCGAACATTATCAAAACTAGGGATTCCTTCCTAGTATCAAGAACACTAGCCAAATACCCCTCACAACCACTATGCAATAATTTTCTCGCTTTCAAATAAGAAATTAAGCGAACCCTTCTACTCAGAGGACTAGCCTCAAAAATAAACTTAGGCACATCGGGAATAGAAAAAGTAACAGTTTTCTTACGGCAATCAACGGAAGCATGAAACTTGCTCACCAATCCATACCCAAAAATGACATCAAAGTCTTGGATAGGAAGAACTACCAAATCCGCACAAAGGACTCGACCACAAATGACCACATCACAAGCACGAAAGACTCGATCAGAAATCAAGCATTCTCCTATAGGGGTCGACACCTCTAGCACGTACGGTAAAAACTCAAATGCAGCATTTAACATGGAAGCAAATTGCACAGAAATGTATGAATGAGATGATCCTGGATCTACTAACGCTCGTGCGCTCACATTAGACACAGAAATAATACCTCCAATAACGGATGGATCATCGGTAGCTTGTTGTTGATTCATGGCATAAACCTTCCCTTGAACTTTGGGCTTCCAGCGGCATCCCTTTTCTGACCTTGATTAATACCAACTCCTGACCCGATGCTTGTCCTCTACCTCTCGGGCAATCTTTTACAAAGTGACCCATTTGTCCACATTTTGTGCACCTTCCTTGCTTCTTCCAACACCGGTCCTCAGAATGACCTTCCCTTTGACAATACGAACAAAGCCTCATAATTTGGCTCCTTGGTTCCCGGAAGTGGTACCCGGGTTCCTTGGATCGGTTGCCCTCGGACTGAGATTGTCCCCAAAGTTACCTTGGTTATCGGAACGGTGTTGTGGCTTGCTTTGCCCTCCCGGCTTGCTCGGGTTAGCTACCTCGGTCTTCCTCTTATGTTCCCCAATATCTTGCTCTATAAGATAGGCTCGATCCACCGCATCTTGAAATGTTACAATCCGTTGAGCAATAAGTTGAGTGCGGATGGAGGTCTTCAATCCCCGAATAAACCTCATAGCCTTTTGTCCTCGGTCCTCACCAAATAGTCGCAATACCGGGCTAATTCTATGAACTTCGCCGAGTATTGTGCTATAGACAACACACCTGGCTCTAGGTTGAGTAGCTCGATCTCCTTTCGGTTTTGATCAACAACCGGAATGAAATGCTCCTTGAATTTGCGTACGAACAACTCCCACGCATACACCGTGTGAGTATCATCCCAACTAGCTTAACACCTTTCACCAATGCTCGGCGGCTCCACAAGCTTGTAAGCCGCGAACCGGACCTTGTCCTCATCCGAACACCCAAACACATCATAATCTTTTCCATAGACTCAATCCACAACTCATCTTTCGAACATCGGTTCCCCTCGAATTCAACCGGTTTCAACTTCAAGAATTGCTCCAAACATAACGGGGTGGTGCTTGTTGTTCTACCCTCGGACCTTGATCATGTATGGCCTTCATGGCCGCCTCAAACATGCCTTGAAACATGGCACGGGCTTCTTCCCTTGTATCATTCTGATTCTGTGCACCACTAGTACCTCCTCTGTTTCTTCTTCCAGACATTGAGAACAATTACCTGCATAAGACATCAACCGTTAATCACTCCGCACACTACTACCCACCTAGGTCATACTAATCCACCTAGACTCATACTTAGAGCTAACGCCATAGCTCTGATACCAACTGTCGCGACCCCGGACCCCGCGGGCCCCGGGACCGCGAGCTGGACGTCGACTCTAAAAACTAAAACTCAGAAATACTGAAGTTAAAAATTCCAATTGATACCAAAAGGGTGAAGAACAAAGTTTTACAAAAACCATGTTTGATAAATTCAATTACAACTAACATAAACTTCCACAAGTTTATGCCCCATAAAATACAAATATACAATTCTTAGTGACGCCATTGTTTGGTACACCTACCCACTACCCCAAAAGGTTACACATTTACATAATGTAAACCAACTATAACAACATTCCCCAAAAGAATGGATCCACACTCGACGTCCTCTTTCTCGTGATCAGTGAGACTAATCCTTAGCACCTGGGGGGGTTAAGGAAAAACAAAGATAAAAGAAACAGGGGTGAGATAAATCTCCTAAGTTACTAATGCAACTACATGACATGCTATGATGCAATAAGTAATAAACAATGGTAAATATCACATAGCACATAGCATTTATCACATAACAGATAGCAGCGGAAATAAACCATAACAAAGGATATAGCCAAGGTTTTCCAAACCGGAACATCCAAATAAGGATCACTGCCAGCTTCAATAATCCAACAATCATCATCTTCATATAGCATGAAAGCCGAAGAGAAAACCCCCGGTACCGGTCAATACCAAAGAAGTGTCACAAAGGACGGGAGACATGCCACAAAGTCATGCTCCAAGTAAAGCTAAAATGCACACAAGGGAGCTAGCTCTTCTCACATCCAAGGCCAATCTGGAGGAGGGTAATAAGGGGGCAAAACAATGGTCAACATCACAATGGACTTGGCCGTGCCATCATAATGTTTCGCATCGCCCAAATACACACAAAATACCATCTGGACTTTCACGTAAAGGCTAAGTAATAAATACTAGCACTATAAACAACAAGGGATTCCAAAGTAGGGAATCATGCCAAATAATCACCAAGAAGATGAAATGAACCAACAATACACAATAAGAGTGCTCAAAAATCCAAATCAACAATTAATGAATTTCAAACACAACCTGATCACAAAGGACCCAATCATAACACTAAGGTGTACTACAATGTTCACTAAGGTCAACTAGAAGGACACCCAAGACTTAGACCAAAGCACGTTCTTCAATCACACAAATTAACAAAATGTAAAGTTTCAGGGGTTCTGTGCGGCCCGCCCAAAGTGGGTTGTGCGGTCGCCCAAAAAGCCTCAAAACAAGAACAAAAGCTTTCAGAAAGATGCGCGGTCGCCCAGGAGGTTTTGTGCGGTCGCACAATGCTCTGGATTTCCAGAAATCGGGAAGAACAACATGGGTTCTTCCATTTTCAAACCCAAACACATTCAACAAAAATCCAACCTTCCAACTCATATACTAAAGTGCCAAAACAACTTATAAGTCTAAAAAGACTCCTAAAACAACATTTAACAACCAAAATCAAGAATCAAACCCAACATTCAAGATTTCACCATTTTTGATCAAAAACCCAAATAAATTCCAAACAAATTCAAAACTCATTCAAACTTCAAATGTAACACATCAAACAATATCTAAACATGATATGAACATTTTAGCATTAAAATGGGGGAAAAGTAACTTACTTGAAATTCTCAAAGTGATGGATTTCAAATCTTTTTGACTCTACGCGATCCTATCGACGATCTAAACAATGTTCACGTTTTAAGAAATGAATAATAATGAAAGGAAGAAGGGGTAAATGAAGAGAGAAGGAAAGATGAAGAAACTTAACCCTTTTCTACTTGGAGAAGAGAGAGAGAGATGCTGGGAAGGGAGGGAGTAGGGTGAGGGAGATGGAGTGTAAGAGGGAGGAGGAGGTGTAGGGAGAGGGTAGGAATAATTTTAAAAACTTACACAAAGACCCCTCCTCAATACTACCCAACTCAAAACTCCCCACTAACAACTAAGACCCAATATTTCTACACTAGCACAAATAACTCAAGTAAAATGCTAGGCATAAATTATTATAACACATAAATTGCACACATAATATTCAAATAAATAATAATTTAAATAAATAAATAAGCAAATAATTAAATAAAATCATTTAATTACTAATAAAATAGAGCCTATATTTCGGGTCGTGACACCCTGAGATTGCAAATATCATAAATGATGAATTAACTAATAATGAACTTAATGAACAAGTTAATGACGATTCAAATTATGATGAAATAGACCACGAAAACACAACATACTTAAATGAACTTGCCTCAACAGGTCAACGTCCGTAGTCGTGGTGAAAATGTCTAGGGGCTGACGAAGATTGCATGTTGTTAATCTGGGTACCGAAGAAGAGGCCAAGAGAAACTAAGATCGGAAGCTTCTTCAAGGGGACGCAGAGACAGATTGACTGCACTACTATGGGGAGTTCGTGGATGTGTTCGCATGGTCATACAAAGACATGCCGGGTTTGGACAGAAAGGTAGCGGAGCCAGAATTCCGATCAGAGAAGATGCCAAGCCAGTAAAGCAAAGCTCAGAAAGATCAAGCCAGAATGGTCTCTGCAAGTCAAGAAGAGATCAAGAAGCTCCTCAGTGTGGGTTTCATCAAGGTTATCGAGTATCCGACATGGTTAGCCAACATCGTGACAGTCAGAACGGCAAACGGCAAGGTTCGAGTTTCTGTGGACTTCCGGGATTTGAACAAAGCTTCCCCGAAAGACGATT
The DNA here is from genome assembly GCA_026119855.1 of Campanula takesimana. Classification (NCBI taxonomy): domain Eukaryota; kingdom Viridiplantae; phylum Streptophyta; class Magnoliopsida; order Asterales; family Campanulaceae; genus Campanula; species Campanula takesimana. Next base: position 245,339 of record JAOWBW010001342.1, read on the forward strand.
TTCCACTCCCTAACATCGACATGCTGGTCGACTCCACTGCTGCCTACGAGGTTCGCTCATTCTGGATGGGTTCGCTGGGTACAATCGATTCTCATGGCCGAGGAAGATCAACATAAGACAGCCTTCACAACACCGTGGGGTACCTTTTGCTACACAGTCATGCCATTTGGGTTAAGAAACGCTGGGGCTTCCTACCAAAGAGCCGTGACAGACTTGTTCCATGATATGATTCACAAGGAAATCGAGGTTTATGTGGATGACATGATCATTCACTCAAAAGGGACCGATGGTCAACACTTAATAGATCTCCGCAAGTTCTTCGAAAGGCTTCGTCAACACAAGATGAGGCTCAACCCTGCAAAGTGCACGTTCGGGGTAATATCCGAGGCAAAGTCCTTGGTTATATGGTCACTGAAAGGGGAATTGAAGTAGATCCCTCCAAAATCAAGGCAATCATTGACATGCCTCCTCCAAGACGCAGAAAGAGATCAAAGGTTTCATGGGCAACTGCAATACATATCGGTTTGTGCAACAACTCACTTCCATGTGCGAGCCAATCTTCAAGCTACTCAAGAGAATGTGGCTCTAGAATGGACCGACGCGTGCCAGGAAGCCATCGACCAAGTGAAGCATTACTTGACGTGCCCTCCTGTTCTAGTTCCCCGCCGCACAAGGAGAAGCCTCTCTTTGCTCTATATCACTGTCAATGATGAAGTCCTAGGGGGCTATGTTAGCACAAGAGCAACGAAAGTCCACAAGGAGAATGCCATTTATTTTGTCAGTCGCCGATTCCAAGGAGGCGAAAACAACTACTCTGTCTTAGAAAAGTCATGTGCAGCATTGGTTTGGGTTACTCAAAAGCTAAAACACCTATATGGAAGCTTTTCCGATCAAGCTAGTAGCAAAGGTAGACCCGCTCCGCTACATCTTCGAGAAGCCTTTCATGTCAACAAGAATAGCTAAATGGTACTTCATGCTCGCCGGCTATGATATCACTTACGTCACACTAAATCCGTCAGGGGGAAAGTGTTCAGTGACCAGCTTGCCGAATTCCCGTGTGACGAAGTGAAGGGGGAAGACGTACAGTTCCCCGACGAGCATCTAATTTGTACCGCAACCGAGGAAAATAAGTGGCAACTTTTTTTCGATGGCGCCGCCAATAAACACGGTTTTGGTATAGGAGTATTGCTTGTCGATCCAAAAGACATCTACACTCCCATTGCCATCCGTCTGGAATTCGAAGCTACCAACCATTGCGAGTATGAAGCATGCATAGCAGGGCTCGAAGCAGCTCTCGAAAGAAACGTCATGGAACTAGAAGTATTCGGCGACTCTTTGCTCCTCATCAATCAGCAATCGGGTAATGGCGAATCCAAGACCCGACCCTCCAACAGTATGGTCAGCACCTTGAAGAATTGGTTGAACAATTCTAAGAGATCACTTTCAACTACCTGCCAAGGGATAAGAATCACTTCGCCGATGCACTGGCCACCATAGCTTCATTAGTCGAAATGCCCAAAGGGAAAATGGTGAAGCCTTTCAAAATTGCCCGAAGGAACAGTCCGGCGTACTGCATGAATATCGAGATCAACGAGGTTCAAACAAACTCTCCGTGGTATTCGGATATCATGAATTTCCTCAAAGATGGCACTTATCCCGAGAATAGCAATAAGAAGTCTCAAGCGCTCTGGCAAGGCTAGCCTCTCGGTACGTGATTGGGGACCGAGTCTATAAAAGGCACCACGACGGGATCAATCTCTTATGCGCCAATTGAGACCGAAGCTCAAGAGATAATTTTGATGTGCACGAAGAGAGTGTGGACCCCACATGAATGGGTTTATGCTAGTCAAGAAGATACTCCGCATTGGGTACTATTGGAGCACTATGGAACGAGACTGTATCGAGAAAGTCAAAAGGTGTGCCAAGTGCCAATTCCATGCTAATCTGCAACATGCTCCACCCTCGCAACTTTACAACATGGTCACACCTTGGCCTTTCTCTTGTTGGGGGATAGACATCATCGGTAAAGTCCATCCTACCGAATCAATGGCAAATCATTCGTCTTAGTGGCCGTTGACTACTTCACAAAGTGGGTCGAAGCACAAGCCTATTGGACCCTCAACGCCAAGAAAGTGGCCGAATTTGTAAAGATTAATATCATGTGCCGATACGGCGTGCCTCATGAAATCATTTCCAACAACGGCTCTCACTTTGAGAAGGAAATGGATGCACTTTTGGTAGAATACAAGATCACCAAGCACAAGTCATCTCCTTACCGTCCCCAAGCAATGGCGTGGTTGAGGCAGCGAATAAGACGATCGAACCATCGTCAAGAAAATGGCCTCAACAGGAAGGGATTGGCCCGAGAAGCTACCGTTAGCATTGTGGGCTTACGCAGCATCAATACGGTCAGCAACAGGAGAAACTCCTTATGCATTAGTCTATGGTTCTGAAGCCGTACTCCAATCGAACTTGAAGTCCCATCTCTATGGGTCCTCCTCGAGAATCAAGTCAATGAGGTCGACTGGATGCAAAGTCGATATGAACAGCTAGCCTTACCGACGAGAAAAGGCTAAGAGCGCTCGAACGCACAAGGGCGTATCAACAAAGGATGGCAAGAGCTTCAACAAAAAGGTGAAGCTCGAAACATCAATGTGGGAGATTGGTCTTAAGACAACATCCTCCTAACGCCATGAATCCCTTGGGGAAATGGGGACCCCGATGGATTGGTCCGTACGTGGTCAAAAAGATACTAAGCGGCGGTGCAGTCCAACTCGTGGATTTAGATGGTGACCAGCTGCCAAAGGAGGTCAACCTCGACAAGCTCAAGAGGTCTATGTGCTTAATAAACAAAGACCATAAAAAAAATTAAAAAAAAATAAAAATAATCGCTCGCTAGGTGAAAACCCGCAAGGGCGGCCTAGGCAAAATTAGAGCACGTGCAAAAAAAGAAGCCCGCTAGATTGAAACCCGAAAGGGCGGTCTAGGCAAAAAACAGGGTGCACAAAAAAAAAAA